>JAINUT010002648.1:0-164350 GCA_020205555.1 Panax stipuleanatus | reverse complement strand
AATGTAATAGTTATATTTAAATTTAAATTCTTGCACTCCTAGGTTTGACCTTTTGGTTCACTTGGTGGCTCTAGTGAACCAAACTAGAATAAAAGTCCATAATCAATCCGGGTAGAATATAATATTCTATATTGCATGCTAAAATTATATATATTATATTTTATGCAAACATGCTTCGTATGTTTAATAAAATGACGCGTATTTTATATATATATGTGCATGCGCGCTAAACAAGATGAGACAAATAATAACAAACCCCTCAAAGAAATAATATTAAGTCCGAAGCGTTCAAATGATATTTGGAATATCGAACGTCGCCTTCTAGCATGGTTAATTAATAGAGTATTAAATATTTAATATGAGCTTGTTGTGCTATCCACAAGGCGAGTATTGCGTATTTAAGATGTTAATTAATCACATTTGATGCTTATCAAGAAAATTGAACGATCTAGTCTTGTTGTGCTATCCACAAGGATGAACATTTTTTTTTTTTGAATTTATGAAAGTGCTAGGCTGGACTTAACTTAAATCATTTTAGTTCGGATGTGCACACACTTGACCATTATGATTTAAGAGGCAAAATAAAAGGAGTTATATAGTGTTGTAATTGACAAGAGTTGTCTACCTATTTATTTGTCTATCGCTTGTTGTGCTATCCACAGGGTTATATACATTTGAAATGGAATCCTTATTCTCACTAGCAAATCTTTAATTAGATGTTGCCGAACTATATAAGTGAGGGTAATATAGTTTGATGAAAATAGTGGGAGATACCAATTTAAAATAAAGACCTAAATTTATTTTGGTATGCAAAATTAATAAAATGAATGTTTGCTAAATGTTATTTTTCACAGGCAGAATTTTAAAAATGTCAAAATCACTAACTTCACTGCGAAGCATACTTGATGTTAATAAGCTTACCGGGCCGAATTATACGGACTGGCTAAGAAATCTGAGAATAGTTCTCACTGCTGAAAAGATTTTTTATGTCCTAAACTCACCTGTCCCTGGAACTGTTTCAGAAACAGCCTCTGAGGAAGAGATTGCCACCATTGTAAAGTGGCAAGATGATGCATCTGTGGCTCAATGCATCATGCTCGCATCCATGAATAACGAGCTTCAGCGTCAGCACGAAAACATAGATGCTCCTACTATGTTGATTCACCTCAAGGAGTTGTATGGTGAACAAAGTAGGACTGCTAGATATGAGATATCTAAGGAGCTCTTCCGATCTCGGATGACCAAGGGCAAAGTGAACATAAAGGAACAAAAGAAATCTGATCCAGCTAGCAAAGGAATGTGCTTTCATTGCAACATGACGGGACATTGGAAAAGGAACTGCAAGAAGTATCTAGCAGAGAAGAAGCTTGGAGAAGCTTCGACTTCCAATCAAGGTTTGCTTATGATTGAAATTAATTTTTCTGAAAGTCATAATTCTACTTGGGTATTGGATACCGGCTGTGGTTCTCACATATGTAATACTGTGCAGAGACTGGTCAGAAGTAGAAAGCTGAACAATGATGAGGTGATCCTACGAGTAGGGAATGGAGCAAAGGTTGCTGCATTAGCTGTAGGAACTTATTATTAAGCAATGCCTTCGGGCAAGTCCATTTATCTTAATAATTGTTATTATGTTCCGAATATTATTAAAAATATTATTTCAATTTCTGTATTGGATATGGAAGGATTTAACGTTGTTATAAAGAACAATAGTTGTTCTATTTATAAAGACGATGTTTTATATGGTATTGGAAATTTGCGAAATGGACTTTATACACTTGACTTAGAAGAAAATATATTTCAAATTGAACAAACTAAGAAAAGGAAAAGAGATGATATTAATTATACCTACATGTGGCACTGTAGACTCGGTCATATCAATGAAACAAGATTATCCAAGTTGCATAAAGATGGGCTCCTCGAGCTATCCGATTATGAATCATATCCAACTTGTGAATCTTGTCTCATGGGTAAAATGACTAAATCTCCTTTTAGTGGAAGAGGAGAAAGAGTTACAGAGTTGTTAGCGTTGGTTCACACAGACGTTTGTGGATCTATAACAACGATTGCACGGGGTGGGTATTCTTATTTTATTACTTTCACTGATGATCACTCAAGATTTGGATATGTGTATTTAATGAAATACAAATCAGAATCATTTGAAAAGTTCAAAGAGTTCAGAAGTGAAGTAGAGAAACAAACAGGCAAGAGTATAAAGATACTTCGATCAGATCGAGGTGGAGAATACTTAAGCGGTGAGTTTCTCAATTGTCTCAAAGAAAATGGTATAATCTCACAATGGACTCCTCCAGGAACACCACAGTTAAATGGAGTATCTGAAAGGAGAAATCAAACACTGTTGGACATGGTTCGATCCATGATGAGTTTTACCGACCTTTCAATTTTCTTCTGGGGATATGCCCTAGAAACGGCTGCATACCTACTTAACAAGGTACCTACCAAATCCGCCCCAAAGACTCCATATGAGATGTGGAAGGGGAGAAAACTAAATCTTAAACATGTTAAGACTTGGGGTTGTCCAGCTTATGTCAAAAAGTTTGAACATGATAAGCTACAAACTAAATTCGACAAGTGTAGATTTGTGGGATACCCTAAAAAACTGTAGGGTATTATTTCTATCATCCAACTGATCAAAAGGTGTTTGTTGCGAAACATGCTGCCTTCTTGGAAAAGGAGTTTATCAATGAAGGGGTCAGTGGGAGTAAGATATATCTTGAAGAAGTTCAAGAACCACAAATTACCAAGGATCAAAATCAGGTACCTGACCAAGTAGAAGAACCTACTATACCACACCCTGTTCGTAAATCTGGGAGAGTACCGAAGATACCTGAGAGGTATGGATTCGTTATAGAGGATGACGATGAGGTACACATCATGAATGATGATGATCCATTGAATTACGAACAGGCCATGAGTAATAAAGACTCAGGGAAATGGCTTGAAGCCATGAAATCCGAAATGGACTCCATGTATGAAAACAAAGTATGGACTTTGGTTTCACCACCTGAAGGCATTAAGCCTATTGGGTGTAAATGGGTCTTTAAAAGAAAGACTGGAGCGGACGGCAAGGTGGAGACCTATAAGGCCCGACTGGTTGCAAAAGGTTTCAAACAAAGACAAGGAGTTGATTATGATGAAACCTTTTCACCAGTAGCTATGCTCAAGTCCATTCGGATTTTGCTTGCGATTGCAGCTTATAACGACTATGAGATCTGGCAGATGGAAGTGAAAACAGCCTTCCTCAATGGGAAACTTGAGGAGGATGTGTATATGACACAGCCAGAGGGATTTGTTTCAAAGGTTGGAATAAATCAAGTCTGTAAGCTGCAACGATCCATTTATGGATTGAAGCAAGCTTCTCGTAGATGGAACATTCGTTTTGATGAGACAATCAAAGAGTTTGATTTTATCAAAAATGACGATGAACCATGTGTGTACAAGAAGGTTAGTGGGAGCGCAGTTTCATTCCTTGTATTATATGTTGATGATATATTACTGATAGGGAATGACATTCCTATGCTACAATCAATTAAAATCTGGTTATCTAAACACTTCTCCATGAAGGACTTGGGAGAAGCATCCTATATTTTGGGGATAAAGATCTATAGAGATAGATCTAAAAGGATGCTTGGTTTATCCCAAGGAACGTACATTGATGCAATGCTAAAGAGATTTAGCATGGAAGATTCCAAAAGAGGTCTCATGCCGATGAGCCATGGAATACATCTCTCCAATAAACAGGCCCCAAAGACACCTGAGGAGAGAGACCGTATGAGTAAGATCCCTTATGCTTCTGCAATAGGATCTATCATGTACGGTATGATATGTACTAGACCGGATGTTGCTCATGCACTTAGTGTAACGAGCAGATACCAGTCGAATCCTGGAGGAGAGCACTGGAAGGCAGTGAAGAATATCCTAAAGTACTTGAGAAGGACTAAAGATATTTTTCTTGTCTACGGTGGGTCTGAATTAAAACTCGAGGGCTTCACAGACTCAAGTTTTCAAACGGACCAAGATGACAGTAAATCTGTTTCGGGGTATGTTTTTACCTTGAACGGAGGCGCAGTGAGTTGGAAGAGTTCCAAGCAGCAAACAGTTGCTGATTCAGTGACAGAGGCAGAGTATATAGCTGCAAGTGAAGCTGCAAAGGAAGCTGTTTGGATGAAGAAGTTCATAACTGAACTTGGTGTGGTTCCTAGCATTGGAGAAGCAGTTCCCATTTACTGTGACAACACAGGAGCAGTTGCACAGGCTAAGGAACCCAGGTCTCATCAGAAATCTAAACACGTGTTGCGGCGATTTCACTTGATCAGGGAGATCATTGAAAGAGGAGACGTCACCTTGGAGCGTGTAGACTCTCAAGACAACATTGCAGATCCATTTACTAAAGCTTTAACACAACAGCAGTTTGATCGTCACTTAGAGAAGATGGGTATGAGATACCATGGCGATTGGCTTTAGTGCAAGTGGGAGATTGATAGTAGTGTGCATACAAGCCAATCATGTATGATGATAAAGCACGTACTTTGTAAACAATCTTATTTATTTATTAATGAAATATTCATTTATTACAGGCATTTAATTATCTACATGTTGCTGTTTTTATAATATGTAAATAACCCATAGTTTTAAGCAATGCTTTTAGAATCATGATGATGATCATGCTAATGAGATCTAAATTCTTAGAAAGTTTTAAAACTTAAATAGTTCCCAATCGTGGGATTACTAAAAAGGGGATTAGTAAATCCGGATAGATTGGTACATATGTTGCTTGCTCATTGGATGAGGATGATTGATCTCATGATCATTTGTGTGGAGACACTAAAGCAAGTATGTAGGTGCTTATTGGAGAATAAGTTCACTGAACGTGATTCGCTATGGAATACCTAATGGAGTTTTACTCGCATGTCAATAGGAATTCCTAATGTGATAGTAGTACAAGTGATTCTTGGACTTGAGATCATCATAGTATCTTGTATGTAACAAATTATACTTTGACTTATTCCTTAAGACTTTTTAAGGCATATATAGGGTATGCTTGGGTATAATGAGTTACATATGGAGATAATGAATGATCAATAAAGAATCTACCACCTCTAGTAAAAGAGGAGATATGTCCTATGTGATTCGTTAAATGACAACCCAGGAATCCTTGGCCAATGTGAAATGAAATTAGAAAGGAGTTTTTAATTTGCATTATTTGGAGTTGTGCATTTTCTAATCGAAATACATATAATTAAATAAAATAAGACTTGACAGTAAATCCATGTCTTATATTTAATTGGGACATTGTATGGTGGAAGGATTGAATTGTATGGTAACTATTAACTCACAGGTTCTTTTATGATTAATGTTGAAATCTATATTATCTGGAAAGTCGTTGATCGCTAGGGAGGCTTATCCCTATTGTAGAATAAATATTATTTATTTAAATAGATTATTAGTTTAATTTACTTATTTAAATAAGATTAAAATTATTTTAATTGATTTATTCACAACCGGTTTAATATGGAGAACCTAAAGGGTCACACCATAAAAGGAAGAATAATTATTTAAGAAGGTAATGGCATAATCGTAATAATGCATTAAGTATAATTAATTTAATCTATGGTGATAGAATAAATTAAATAGCTTAATGTTTATTATTTAATATTTTGAAAATATTAAATATAAATTAATAAGAGGAGTCTTATTAATATTATTACAATTATTATTATTTTAATTTCTAAAGGAGTTTAGTAATTAATTTAATATTTAGTACTCTCATTTATTCCTAATAAGATTAGGAGACAAATTAATTAAATGAATTTAATTAATTATTCCCATGTGGTGGGAAACCTAAATTAATTAAAGGAGTTTAATTAATTAAAAGAAATCCCATGTCTAATAGGATTAGAAGGGTTGACCAATGCCTATATAAGAGAAGTCTTATAATAGATATTTGATGATGCAATTCCAATTGTTGGAGAGTACTCCTTTTCTATAGAGGATAGAAAACTAAGGTTAAGCCAAACACCCTCCTTCTTGATAATTCATCTTCCTTGGTGGATCACCTCTAGAGGCCAAACACTTGGGTGGCTAACGTTGATCAAAGGAAGGAATCTAACCCGGAAATTCAAGGAGATCACGAAGAACAAGGAGTTGAACTAGTACCTGTGGAAGCTTCGTTCTACAAGGGTATGATTCCATAACTTCTTATTTATCGTTTTAAATTAATAATTTGCATAAAGGATGATCCGGGTAATGGTTTTGTAGAAATTTTTTAAACTCTGATATACCATGCTTCCGCTAATTTTTGCAATTTGAATGCGTCACGATTTCGTACAAACCCAACAAATACCTCATTTCTCATAAGTTTTCTTTATATTCGGATGTAGTAAACAGGGCCCAGTTATTGGAACGAGATAATGATTATGTTCAACCGAGGGACCACAACCAAGGTCGTACTGGTGGCAGTAGTCATCGGAGCAATGACAATCAGCGAGGAGGAAAGTATGACAGAAGCGGTAACCACTCCGGTGGTTATCGTGGCCATGATAGTAGAAGAAGCGAATCGGGGGGAGATTTCAAAAAGAGAAGGTATAACAATGAGAACACGAAGATGTCAACATCAGCACCAGCATCAACTGTTTCGAGGGGAGGAGAACGACCACCGGTCGTATGCTATAAATGCGGGAAAGAGGGACACATCAGCCCAAACTGTCCACAACTATTCAAAGCATGTTACAACTGTGGAAAGGAAGGACATATAGCTCGAGATTGTCCTATAGCGAAACCAAGCTCAGCGGGGGTGGTGATTCCAAAGGCGGTTGCAGACAAGTCAAAGTCGGTGATTCCTGGAAGAGCGTTTGTCGTTACAGCCCAAAACGCGAGGAATCCACACGAGGTGATTACGGGTAAGCTGATCATAAACTCTTGCGAAGTTTATACCTTGTTAGATACCGGTGCTACCCATTCCTTTATTTCACCTGCTTGTGCTCAACGTTTGAACTTGACTTCTGATAAATTAGACTTTGACTTATCTGTTGAAACTCCGTTAGGAGAAACCTTTGTTACATCTACAGTTTATAAATCTTGCTTGATTCAGATTGGTACCCTTACCTTACCTGTTGATCTTATATCTTTGAAAATACTTGCATTTGACGTGATTTTAGGAATTGACTGGTTAACCACTTACCATGCCAAAATTGATTGTTTTCGTAAGGTTGTTAGTTTTCATATTCCTAATCAACCTGTTGTGCGAATCCAAATCACCAAACCACTAAAATCAGTCAATATCATTTCAAGTCATAAAGCTATTCGTTTATTGAAAAACGGATGTCAAGCTTTCTTAGCTCATGTCACTGATCTAAATCAGAATACATCAGATTTGAATGATATTTCCGTTGTTAATGAGTTTCCTGATGTATTTCCCGAAGAACTTCCCGGTCTACCCCCAGAACGTGAAGTTGAATTCTTTATTGACCTTGAGCCCGGTACAAAGCCCATTTCTAAAACCCCGTATCGAATGACTCCTATTGAACTTCAGGAGTTAAAGGTCCAATTACAAGAGTTGTTAGACATCGGTTTTATTCGTCCTAGTACGTCTCCTTGGGGTGCTCCTGTTTTATTCGTAAAGAAGAAAGACGGGAGTATGCGACTTTGCATTGACTATCGAGAGTTGAACCATGTCACCATCAAGAATAGGTATCCGTTACCTCGTATTGATGACCTGTTCGACCAGTTGCAAGGAGCGCAATTCTTTTCAAAGATCGATCTTCGTTCTGGATATCATCAGCTGAAGATTAAAACTGAGGATATTCCAAAGACTGCTTTCAGAACACGATACGGGCATTATGAGTTCTTAGTCATGTCTTTTGGATTGACTAATGCTCCTGCTGCTTTCATGGATATGATGAACCGTGTATTTAAGGAGTATTTAGATCAATTCGTTGTTGTCTTTATTGATGACATTCTCATCTATTCTAAAAGCCGTGAAGATCATGAACACCATTTGAAGCTGGTACTTCAAAAGCTTCGTGAGAACAAGCTATACGCCAAGTTAAAGAAATGCGAGTTCTGGCTTGAGGAAGTAGCATTCATTGGGCACGTGGTATCGAAACGTGGAGTATCTGTTGACCCGGCGAAGATTGAAGCAATACAAAGCTGGGAGCAACCTAAGTCGGTGACTGAAGTACGAAGCTTTCTGGGCTTAGCTGGTTATTATCGGAGGTTCGTAGAGGGATTTTCTCGAATCGCTACTCCATTAACACAGTTGACTCGGAAAGATACGAAATTCGTTTGGAGCGAAGAATGCGAGAAGAGCTTCCAAGAGCTCAAGAGGAGACTTATTTCGGCACCTGTTCTGACAATACCATCTGGTTCGGATGGATTTGTTATCTACAGCGATGCTTCGGGCAAAGGGTTAGGATGTGTTCTCATGCAACATGGGAAAGTCATAGCCTATGCCTCGCGACAACTCAAAGAATATGAGAGGAATTATCCTACTCATGATCTAGAGTTAGCAGCAGTCGTTTTCGCGTTGAAGATCTGGAGACATTACTTGTACGGAGAGAAAGTGGAGATTTATACGGATCATAAGAGCCTTAAATATTTCTTCACTCAGAAGGAACTCAACATGCGGCAACGACGTTGGCTTGAGCTGTTGAAAGATTACGATCATACTATCCAATACCATCCTGGAAAAGCGAACGTGGTAGCTGACGCGTTGAGTAGAAGATCATATGTGGGAACGAGTGCGATGATGTCAAGTATACGCGTAGAACCAGCTTTGCTTGATAAAGTTAAAGCTGCTCAAGCTACAGATGCGGAGCTGATGAAGATGAAGAAGAAGGTGCAAGAAGGTGCAATTCCAGAAGCAAGAATCGATGAAGAGGGAATACTTCGAGTCAACTCCAGACTTTGTGTTCCTAACGATTTCGACTTGAAGTATAGAATCATGATGGAGGCACACAACACACCGTTTGCGATCCATCCTGGGAGTACTAAAATGTATCGTGATCTTCGACATACATTTTGGTGGAGCAATATGAAGAGAGAGATCGCGGAGTTCATCTCTAGATGTTTAACTTGTCAACGTGTAAAGGCGGAGCATCAAGTACCGAAGGGTCCATTGCAACCACTGGAGATTCCGAAATGGAAGTAGGAACACATTACGATGGATTTCGTTACGGGTCTTCCCAAGGTTTCTCAAGGCTTAGATGCGATTTGGGTTATTGTTGATAGATTAACCAAGTCTGCTCATTTCTTGCCGATACGAGAGACTTATTCCCTTGAACGTCTTGCTCATATGTACGTGAATGAGATTGTGAGATTGCATGGCATGCTAGTATCCATAGTTTCGGATCGTGATCCCAGATTTACTTCACGATTTTGGATCAGTTTGCAGAAAGCTATGGGTACGGATTTACGATTCAGTTCGGCTTATCATCCTCAAACAGACGGACAATCAGAGAGGACTATTCAAACTCTTGAAGATCTATTGAGACTTTGTGTTCTAGACTTCAAAGGGAGTTGGGATAAGTACTTACCATTGGTGGAATTCTCCTACAACAACAGTTATCAGGCAAGTATAGGCATAGCTCCATTCGAAGCGTTGTATGGGAGAAAGTGTCGTTCTCCAGTATGTTGGGATGAGGTGGGTGAAGCAACATTGTTGGGACCAGAGTTAGTACGTATGACTACAGAAAAGATCCAAATAATCCGACAACGTATACAGACGGCACAGGATCGACAAAAGAGTTATGCAGATCTTCATCGAAAGGACGTGGAATTTAATGTTGGAGACCATGTGTTATTACGTGTTGCTCCATGGAAAGGAGTTACAAGGTTTGGGAAGAGAGGAAAGCTCAATCCACGATTCATTGGTCCATTTGAGATTCTTGACCGAATAGGAAATGTGGCTTATAGACTCGCTTTACCTCCAAGCATGTCTCGTGTTCATAACGTGTTTCACATATCCGTGTTACGTAAATATGTGAAGGATCCAAACCGCATTATTGAGTTAGAACCAGACGAGATAGCTGAAGATTTAACGTACGAGGAGGTACCTGTCAAGATTTTGGATAGGAAGGAGCATGTCCTACGCTCGAAAATTATACCTCAAGTTAAAGTTTTGTGGAGAAACCATGCAATTGAGGAAATGACCTGGGAGTTGGAATCGGAAATGAAAGCGAGGTATCCTCACCTTTTCGACATACCAGGTACGTACGTCAATTTCGAGGACGAAATTTCATAAGGAGGGGAGGTTGTAAGGCCCCAACTTTTATGAATAAAGAGTTAATTTTCTTTATATATTATTTCGAAATAGTAAGGTGTTGATTTGATAAATATGAAAGTTATGGGTGAAATGTGCAAATATTTTTAAAATGAGCAAGTGGTTATAAAATATTCTTGTTGTCGGGGAATATTCGTTTGGTCGTGGAATATTCTTGTTGTCGGGGAATATTCGTACGACGGCGCAGCTATTTGTGGGCCCCCACAACGGAATAACTGTCGGATATAGAAAGCGACAGAAATAACTTTTTTACAAGATAACGGCGTAGTTGTTACCGTTAGTACTGTTGAAATACCCGGTGGTTAAAATATAGTACGCGGTGGTGCGCAGTAGCACACGGTATTGCACAGTATTTCGAATTATTGAGTCTTACGTGAGAAGGAACCTACTCAATTATTGTTACAGTATTTACTGTTCAATATTTTATATTATTGACTCAATAATTGCTACGTTGATATTTTATATTATTGACTCAATAATTACTGCATTGATATTTTATTGACTCAATAATTGCTACGTTGCTATTTTTTTATGATTGATTCAATAATGGCTACAGTTGATATTTTGTAGTATTGATTCAATAATTGTCGTTGCACAGTATTTCACGTTATCAACTCAATAATTCATATTATTTGAATAATATTATTAGATAGCATTATTGACAATGTCTAAGGAAGTTCTGTCTAGGAGGGGTTATTTAATTGCGCGCCAGTAAGGAGAAGTCCTTATCGGAAGGCCCCCTCTGTCCTGGGAACGACCTGGTTGTTAATATTGTAGTTCTATAATATTATTTGTGAATAATTAATTATTGATTTATATGATAAGAAAATATTTATTTTGTGGATATAAAAGAAGGAATTTGTGCTGATGTGTTTTTATCAATATTTTGGTGTGAGAAATCATCTGTTTTTGGATTTCGGATAATTTATGTTTGGAATTTAGAAAAACTTTCTTCTGCAAAGTTGTAGAGAATTAAATTTCCTATAGAAGGACACATCATTTGAATTTTTCTGACAAAGGGGCTATTTATTATGAATTATTGAAGTTTCAGAAAATAAATATTTTTTTTAATGGGAGGTGGGTCCCACTTATGGTGGCTGATGGCTTTTGAATTTTTGGCAGGCGGCTGGAGGATTTTTTAAAAAATAATATTATTTTATTCATTTAGTCTCCTTTGGCATCCTAAGCTTTTCCTATAAATAGGGTGCTTAGGTTAGAATTGAAAATCACACCAGAAATCAGAAGTTTTCTCTCTCTATAATATCGAGCGTATTTTTGTGAGTATTTTAATACTTTGAGTATTAGCATTCAGTACAAGCTTTCGTCGGTATTATATCCGATATTCCAGTCAGAGATACTGTTCTTTTGAGGTAAGGGATGTTATTTCTTTTGTAAATGATGTTATTCTTCTCAATATCATTATACAAAAATATTGTCATGGATTTTATGTTGAAATTCTTACTTTTTTCGTCGGGGTTACTATTCACGTATACGGCACTATTCACGAGAAAATTTATTTTTCTTCTATTTGTCCAAATTGTCTGTTAAGGTTACTATCTTTGATTGTATCCAAGTTTTGGGCTTTATTCTTGAATTTTGCTCCACAAAGTATTATTATGGATTATTCTTGAATTTGGATAAACTAAATGACGAATCCCTAATCTTTGTCTTTTATCTCACTGGATTCGTTCTTTAAAATATTTTTCATCATCCTCAGTCCTAAAAGGTGATGTAACTGAATATCTTTGGCCTGTAGAGCAAAGATGAATGATTACTTGATGAATATCTTTGGCCTGTAGAGCAAAGAAGAATGATTACCTGATGAATATCTTTGGCCTGTAGTGCAAAGATGACAGGTGTTGAGATGAATATGACCGCTGATGATACAAATAAATATCTTTGGCCTGTAGTGCAAAGATGAATATTTGATTCGAGATGTATATTGATTGATGTTACAGGGATAAAATATTGATGATGGACTTTTAAATCATAGAAGATAGTAGACTTGATTCTCTGCTTAACTCTTCCAATGATTTGTTATTTCCGCTGCGAATATTGATCTGAAATTGGTTGTCCATTATATTTTATCTGATTTGTTGAAAACTAACGATAATTTATTTTTCATTATCTTAGTCATAATATTCTTTACTGGGCTAGTTGAGCTCACCCTTTTCATCTGTTGTCCTCTTCAGGAAATGAGAATGTTGCGGGGACTAGTCGGGGGACAGAGTGATGGTCCGAGTTAGAGCAGTGGTAGTCCTCACTATTTCTGATAAATAGTGTGATAATAATTGTAATGAGGACTTAGTTTGAATCTTAATATTTTCTACATATTTGTACTGAGACTCACAGTTGTGTGGTCGTATTTTGCACGACCGTATGATATAAAGTTTGTATTTGAATTCTGTACCATGTATTTGGCGACTCAGAATGGGTTGGGTTGAATGGACCTATTCTGGGGGGCGTCACAGTTCACTTAAATTCGAGAGTTCAAATGTTAGGTATATTAGGGAATTCGATTTGTTGGATTCAGGTTATTATTGGAGAATGTTTGAATTTGAGAAAGCTTGCGTTAATAAGTGTGAATGAAGAAGGGTTGACATGTGTTGCAGAGGAGTGCAAGACTTTGCAGGAGATGGAGCTGCACTATTGTTCGAATTTTGCGTTGAAAGGGATTTCGGGGTGCCAGAATTTGCAGATTTTGAAATTGATTGGTTGTGTTGATGAGTTTTATGATTCAGTGATTTCAAATATTGGGTTAACTATTTTGGCTCAAGATTGTAGGCGGTTGGTAAAGCTTGAGTTGGTTGGTGATTTTGAGCTTTTTGTTGCATAATGTTTGGATTTAGGGTTGATTTTGATATAATTTGATGATATTTGAGCTCCTAATCTTTTCAAAATTGTTCAAGGGACTAAGCGCAGTGGATAGGCAACCCAAATAAATGGATTTGAGATGGAATTTTCAAGCAATGTCACTACTTTTGGACAACTGTCAAAAATGAATGGAATAGAGGAATGAGATGGGGAGACAGAAAAGAGAGAAGAAAGAGAGAAAAGCTGGAGAAGAAACAGAAAAGAATAAAAATAATTATATTTATTAAATTTTATTTTTGTCATGTGTCAGTCGCCTAGTACATTCGTTTGTCTAGCTAGATTTTTTTAACGAGAAGGATGTAAGTGAGTTGAGTTTTATAACGTCAAGAGCACTTTCGGAAGAAAAAAAATCATGGGATAACTGAGATTTCGACCAAAACTAGAGGGGTAATTTTGCACATTTACCCACATAAATGCCACAATATAAACGACTTTCACAGCATAGGCAATCCTAATCCACCAAACTATTCCCTTTGGCCAAAAATAGAAAGAACACGTGACGGCGCGTGCTCCTATGCTCTCTTGGAAGAGATTTGGATTGGCACCACCCACATCATTAAATTAAATTATGTCATTTAAATTCTTGTAAAGGAAAACCGCACTCACTGCCCTCTCACATGAAACTGAAAGTTTTTATACATACAAAAATAGATACAGAAGGAAAGGAAAACACAGTTACAAATTTCTCTCTCTCTACTTTCTCTCTCTAAAATTACCTTTTGCCGAAATCGACGATGGGTTTGTTGTTGGGTCTCATAATTTCAACGTATTTTAATCTCAACCCACACACTAATTTAATTAAGCATATACCCCCAGCAAATGGGGGGTGCGATCAGCCCTGTCAATACTATATACTCTTCTCTCTTCCTTTCTGTCTGCGCCTCAATGGCTGCTGCACTTTCCTTTACTTTCTCTCTCCTGTTTTTTATGCAGTTACATTTGATAGAACCTTAGCTCTGCTTAAACCCTAGATACAGAATCGCGATCCGAGTTGATTTCAATTTCAATGTAACTGTCCTGTTTGACTTCTCGGGTACGCCACTTTTTCCCATATATATGTAATTGTGTTGTCTATTTTGGCTGATAATCTGATATCATCATGTTAAGTGTACTATTAGCTCTTCTGATGGAAATTGGTCCGTCTATTTTATAGAGAATTTATTCGTTGGTTTCATGATTTTGATGTTTCTATATAAATATTCTCATTGACCATGTCTATGAGAATCATGTTTATGAAAATCTTCTAGGCTGATGTTTATGCTTCTTCTTCTTTTGGGCCAATTTTCTCATTTGTTCAATTTTGACCTACCCATTTCACAAAAAAAAAAAAGCAGTCTTTTTGCTTAAAAACATAATTTTGCATAGATTTACTAGTTTCTAAGCTGATTTTGAATGTTGACCAACTAAGCTCACGGCAAACTGATTTTCCGGTTGCCGTTTCTCATCTGGGTACTTGATTTTTGTGTGTTTTGTGTATCTATAGCATCAGCATGTGGAACTTTTTGTTTGAGAGTTCGAGTTCAATGTTGATATGGCAATTCCATCTTTTTCTTCTGTAATCTATATATGTGTGCAGTAGGACTCTGTTTTCAACCCCGCTAGGTACTTATATGGAAATTTTAATTTTCCTTTTTGTTGTGAAGAATTTAAATTCATTATTTTGTTTGACATGTAATTGATATTTTATGGAAATCGAGTTGTCTTTGCAAAATTGTTTTGTTGATTTAATGTTAAGATATAGGCTCAACCCCTATTTACTCCTAAAGAAGGGAGATCCATCAACCTCACATTGATATCACATACTACCTCCGTCCCATAATAAGTGCTTTTTTAGCTTAAATCACACATACCAATACACAAGCTAAAATGGCAAAAATACCCTTAATATACTTTTTTTGTTTTGTTTAAGACTTTTCTTTGGTCTGTCTTTCTCTTTGTTCAACATTTCAACTTCCCAATAAATACGCAATAAATACCATTGGTTGCATAAGGGCACATATGGGAAAATATTATAAAAATTGTATTGAAATTCTAACACATCACTTATTTTGGAAAAAAATGTTAAGCCTAAAAAAGCACTTATTGTGGGACGGAGGTAGTACTATCATATGACAAGCTCGCATTGGCATCATAACATTCTGATACCAAATGTTGTGTAACAGGGTCTTATAATAAAAGAAAAGCTAGAGAGAGTAGAATTGAAGAAGAGATTTGATTAATTTTAGATTTTCGTCAATGTTAGAGACTCCTTTCCTATTTAACAAACCTCCCTCCAACAACCCTCTGACTAAAAGATTGTAATATCTCTCAAGAACTAAAGGACAATTACTGAATTACCCCATATGCTAGCTACATAACAGTGCCACCTCCTTAAGAAGATCCTTGTCCTCAAGGATCATACAATCAAAAATGCTCATACAAGAATGCAAATGAAAAGAAATACTTGAATTAACAAAAAGGAAATACAACAGATCATAACAACCATATCCTAATTCAATTAGTCAAAATTGAATTCAGGAAACTATTGAGCCAGCTTGAGCGTATCCTCTCAGGTTGCATCTTCTAGTGCAGTAGACATCCATTTAATCAACACTTGTATCACTTTTTCTGGTAAAATCCTTATCTCCCCTACATCTCCCACTACTGGAAGCTTGGTGTGGACCACTGCTTGATTTCGCAACTGCTTCTTTAGGAGAGGCACATGGAATACATGATGTATCTTAGAATCCTTGGGTAATTTGAGTTTATAAGCAACCTTGCCAATTCTGGCCACTACCAAATAGGGCCCAAAATACCTTACAACAAGTTTTAGAGATCTCCTGACAGTTACAAAAGTTTGCCTATAACGATGTAGTTTAAGATACATTTAGTCACCCACTTGAACTCCTTTTCAGATCTATGTTGATCCACCTACTGTTTCATTCTATGTTGTGCCAATTCTAGGTTTTCCTCGTGGACCTTTAATAACTGAGTGTGTCTATGGAAGAAATCCTCCACAACTGCTACATTGGAAGTGGATGCCACTTTTTCAGGCAACTGAGTAGGAGAATAGTCATACAATGCTTCAAAAGGTGTCATCTTTATAGCAGAGTGGTAGCTAGTATTGTACCAATACTCAACAAAAGGTAATCACTTAGTTTATTGGTGAGCCTTACTGCATATCATACATCGCAGGTATTGCTCCAAACACCGGTTAAGTGAGACTCACTCTATCCATCACTTTGTGGATGGTATGCAAAGTTGTAACACAACTTTGTTCCTATGATTTTAAACAATTCATTCCAAAATGTGATTAAAAAGATATTATCCATGTCAAACATAATAGAGGTAGAACAACCGTGAAGCTTACATATGTCAGTAAAGAACTGTTATGCTACCACTTGTGATGTAAATGGATGACACAAAGGTATGAAATGGCAAGATTTGGTGAAGACCTTCTATAAAATCCATACCAATACCACTCCAAACTTGTGTAGGAATTTGCAAAGGCTGCAATAAACCAGGTGAATCAATATTTTCACTCTTGACTTGTTGACAAATCTAACACTCCTTAACCCATTGTTGTACATCATCTAACATATTAAGCCAAGTGAAAATATGTTTCAACCTTTTATAAGTAGCTTGCTAGCCTGAATGCCCTCCAATCCCAGTAGGATGGTACTCAACTAATAAATGCGGTTTTAAATTCTCATTCGCCCCTATATAAATCACTCCATGCTTCCTTAAAACCCCATTGTGGAAAGTGAAAGCAATTCCAACAGCATTAGTATTTGTTACACACTGAGGTATGGGATCTTGAGCAACTAAAACCCCTTCATAAGTTTCGGAAACATTTCTCATCCAAGTAGGCACCAACCCATATAATACGGATCATTGTAATTCCCTATTAGGAACTCTTGATAATGCATCAACCACTATATGCTCCATTCCCTTCTTATATTCAATAGTATAATCTAACCCCAACAATTTATATAACCAATTATGTTGAGCCACAGTTGTAATTCTCTGCTCTAAAAAATGTTTCAAAGACTGGTGATCAATCCTAATTGTGAATTTATTTTCAGATAAATACAACATCCACTTGTCAACTACTACTACAATAGCTAATAACTCCTCATTACTTGACAATCCTATTGTCCTAGGTCCCAAAGCCTTACTCATGTAAGCAATAAGCTTATTATTATCTTGCAGCAAAACTACTCCAATGCCTATGTTACTAACATCCGTCTCTACAACAAATTCCTTAGAGAAATCAGGCATAACTAAGATAGGAGTGGTGGATAATGCTCCCTTAAGTTGCTCAAATGAACTATTTGCACCCTCATTCCACTGGAATTTATCTTTTTGCAGCAAGTTTGTCAAGGGTTTAGCTATTACTCCATATCCCCATACAAATTTTCTATAATACCCTATGAGTCTCAAAAATGCCCTCAATTCCTTCACAATTGTTGGCTTGGGCCAGTTAACCATAGCTTCGACCTTACTTGGGACAATTGCCACTCCATAACTAGAAACCACATGGTCTAAATACTCCACCTGAGTTTGCACAAATGTACATTTGGAATACTTTGCATATAACTGATACTCCCTTAACAACATGAAATTTTTTCTCGCATGTTCCATATATAGCTCCAAACTTCTGTAGTATATTAATATATCATCAAAGAATATTAACACACGCTTCCTAAGTAAGTCAACAAACACAGTATTCATAAGGGCTTGAAACGTAGTTGGGGCATTAGTTAAGCCAAAAGGCATTACCGAGAATTCGTAATGCCCACTGTGTTTTGAAAGCATTTTATGTATATTTATCTCATTCATTTTCACTTGCATATAGGCAGCCCTTAAGTCAATTTTGGAGAAATATATTGCACCATTGAGTTCATCCAATAACTCCTCTATCACAGGAATGGGAAATTTATCTTTCTTAGTCAACTTATTCAAAGCCCAGTAATCAATACAAAATCTCCATGTTCCATCCTTTTTCTTCACAAGTAACACTAGAGATGCAAATGGACTAGTACTATGTCTAATAATACCATTTGCTAACATCTCTTTAACCATTTTCTCAATCTCATTCTTTTGAATGTGGTGGTCATGAGTTCTGTGAGGAGGCAAAGTCTTGGGTTCGTGGAAGACATCCCTGAACTCGGTGAGTGATGGAGTAGCTGAATTCCTTGTGAATTTTCTATATATGTTCCCTTTTTCTCCTCAGTGTTGATAGCAAATAATTGACCTATAAACCCCAATGACTTCTTCTTAACCAACTTTTCTAGTCCCTTGGTTGAAATTTGCTACAACATTGTTGTGTCAGTAGTTCCCTTAATAGTGATTTTCCTGCCTTTCCTTTGAAAAGTCAGCCTCAATTTATGGAAGTCAAAAGTCACAGAATTGTATTTCTGCACCCAATCTACCCCTAAAACTGCATCATACCCTCCCAAGGATAACAACCTCACCTCATGCTCGAATTCATAACCCTTCATGCTCCATTTAAAAGCTGAACATTTGGTATCACTTCTGACTTTTCCCCCATCAGCTACTCTCACCATAAGCTTAAGAGTAGGTTCTAATCTTTTTAACAAATCCTTTAACCTCCAGAGGTGATTCGCATTTTCATTTAAGGCTCTTAACAGATATTTCCATGTCACTAGGAACTTCTTCAACATAATCTAGTTCTTCCTCTTCAATAACCTCAGGTAACTCCTCTGGTTCATCCACATTTGGATCCAATTGTAATAAGTAAATCATCTGCCTTTTACAACGATGACCAAAGACAAATTTTTCATCGCAATTATAGCATAATCCCTTATCCTCCTTTGTTGCATTTCAACTGCAGTCAACCTCTTAATAGGAAACTGAGTCCTAGATGAATTGGAACCGGTAGAGGCAAAATTGGACTTGTTATTATAAGAGTAATTGTGTGGCTTGGAATTATATATGAATGGTTTGAAAGGTAGATTAGGTTTAGGTAAGGTAGCTTATTGCTTTCCATAAGTTGGAGCAGAAACTGTTGGATGTGGTATATGGATTGGTGTAGCAACTGCTGGTGTAGAACTACTGGAGCTTGTGAAGCTATAGTTTGGACAATGTCTTCCTGCATTTTAGCTAAGATAATAGCATCCTTAAATGTGGTAGGTTTTAACAGCTTCACCATACATTTAATTTCGAACTTTAATCCACTAACGAAATTAGATAGGAAGTATTTATCTGTATAGTGTCTATTTTGTACCTATAAAATAGACTTCAAATTCTTAAATTCCTCGACTTACAGTGGTGAGTTGCTTCAAGTTCTTAAACTCCTCCACTGGATATCTGTTAGTAACATCATATCTGGCCAGGATTTCTCCTTTGAATTTCTCCCAACCTATAAGACCAACCTCTGTCTGATACCCTTGGAACCAAGAATCTGCTCGACCTTCCATATAGATTTGAGCAAGAGAAACCTTAATCTCGCTGGACATCGGATTAAAATTGAAGGATTTCTCGCACTTCCAAATCCAGGAACGCGGATGAATACCATCAAACCGAGGAAATTCCACTTTGAAATTCTTCGGTAGCTTAGCCAAGCCAACTTGTAGAGCTTCACCATTCCGAAGATCTGCTTCTAGGTTATGGTCCTGCTAATTTCTCACTTGATCATGCGGTTGGAATAATTTTAATCTGGTCTTTGTGAAAAATATGGTTTCTTCATTACATACAAATTATTTGCATTTCACAGTCTGATTTTAATATTATGAATACTCTTGTACTAAACTGAATAAGATCTGTTGATTTTCTGATTATTGTTTCCTTTTTATTTCATTTGACTAAATCTATAGGGTTTGAAGGCGATACGTTAATAATGAAAGGAAAGGAAGGAGAAAACAAAGAAGAAAAAGAGGGTCCAGAGAGAGATGATTATCATCTGAGCGAGACAGGTGGGATTGATGGGGATTCTAGTAATGACTACTGGATAACTGTTGGTTGTTCTCCACCGAAGAAGGTAAGGAATTATGACACTAACAGTGGATCAGACCTGAACGGGCTTGAATTTTCCTACCGCGGGGGCACTGGTGATGGTTCATCAGGTATAGAACCTCAGGATGCAAATTATTCTTACATACCCTCGCTAAGTTACGAGTTAGAGGGTTCGATTTTAGCTAGGTTTCCTAGGTCAGAGTATTGGAAATTATGCTTTGTTAACAAGAGGTTTTTGGCTCTTTTGAAGAATGGTGAATTATTCAGGATTAGAAGGGAAATTAGGTTTAATGAACCTTCGGTTTTTATGTTCGCAAGTGGGGAGAGTAGTTGGTGGGCCTTTGATCGGGAATTTAATTATCGTAGGAAGCTTCCAATTTTACCATCGGACATTTGTTTCACGTCTGGAGATAAGGAGTCCTTCTGTGCAGGGACTCATCTGCTTATTTCGGGCAGGGAGATTGATGGTCTTGTCATATGGAGGTTTGAATTGGCAATGAACAAATGGTACAAGGGTCCTTCTATGATTAATCCAAGGTGCTTGTTTGCATCTGCCACTTGTGGTATCTTTGCTTTTGTGGCTGGTGGGATTGGGATGGTGGCAAATACCGATGTTTATGATACCGCTGAGAAATATAATCCAGACAATCAATCATGGGAGCCTCTTCCAAGGATGAAGCGAAAGAGGAAACTTTGCTCTGGGTGTTACATGGACAATAGGTTTTATGTGATTGGAGGGCGGAACGAAGAGGGAGAACTTACTTGTGGGGAGTATTTTGACGAGGATAAAATAAATGGGAATTGATTCCAGACATGTTAAAGGATGATCCAGTTTTAACTTGCCATTCCCCACCTCTTGTTGCGGTTGTGAATAATGAGCTGTACTCGCTTGAAGCTTCTTCCAACCAGCTGAAGGTTTACCTGAAGAAGAGCAATACATGGAAGCAATTAGGTCCGGTCCCTGTTAGGGCCGACTTTAATAGAGGCTGGGGTGTTGCATTCAAGTCTCTGGGAAACGAGCTTCTTGTCATAGGCGCGTCTGAATTTTCTTGCTCGGGCAACTCCATGGCTATATACACGTGCTGTCCAGATCCGAACGGCGAGGAACTACAGTGGAGACCTCTTGACAGTGGCAGAAATCGGCTTAGCCACTTCATTCTAAATTGTTCTGTTATGGTAGCTTGAAACAGATTTCTCGAGGGGTATGTGTGTTGTCAGAGTCATGTGATTAGAGTATCTAAATAAACATAGTTGGTAAACTGGGAAAGTGGCATTACTGAAAAACTCTGTAGTTAATTTACCAATTCTGGTCACATGCGGTGTTCATTGTGGTGACATTGGGGTAATTACAACCTTTTTTCTTATATAAACTTGAATGATCGTAACAGTTAATTTGCATCCACAGTTAATTTACTTGGCAGTAAAATTTAATGCTTTATCCTCGTTTGCTTACTATTTATTACTCTAAATTATCATAAACAACAAGGAAAAGGATGCTAAGATAAACAGCATTCAACCAAAACCTTGAGCAATCTCAATAAGACCATGAGCCACCCTATTAGTATTAATCTACCTACAAACACAAGAAATATTGATTTTAACTTGTCAAGATAGAATTTGATAGGAAAGAGTTTACTCTATACTCATAACAAACATACACAGTAAAGTCATGGTAAAATAAATTTATGACAATTGACGATATTTAAATATATAATTATAGTAATTGCTAACACTTTTTTTGTTCAAATCAATATAAGAGAATCAAGGCCATAATTTTACAAGGAAAATGATTCGTAACAAGTATTTGTTATGAATCGACAAACGCCATCATTAGCGTCTAACATAAGAACTAACGGAATTCGCGTGTGCTACTATTAATAGCGGACGATGGGTTACGTCCGTTACTAATAATAGCGGATACTACTAAAAATAGTACCGTTGAGCAGCGGACATAACTCGTCATCCACTACTAATAGTAGCGGACATGAATTTATCAGTTTTAATCTTAACCGTTGATTCCTATATTGAACGATAGAGATGATATATACTCATTTATTATCCATAACAAATACATATTATAAATCATTACTCATTTTACAAATTGTTCTATTTGTGCAATTAAAGGTTTCCCGGTGTATTACATATGTGTCATCTATTAGTAAGAATTTTAGATATTATCTTTTTGTGGTAATTTAGATATGCCCATGCATGTTCAGTTTTGTTATATATGGAGCTTCTTCTTTTTTTAACAAATACTGCATTTAGAATTGAACAACTGTATTATACGCCCTTCGACCAAAAAAATAAATAAAAAGTTTTAAGACAGAAAATATTTATTTGATGAACTTTTGGTACGATTAACAGTCTTAACATAAATACTCATAAAATTATTCCTCTCCTCTCTTTTTTCTCTCAACAAAAAACTCTGATCTCTATATTTTCAGATATGAAGAGGGTGTCTGATTTACACTAAAGAGACTCTCTCCTAGATTTTTTAATTACATTATTCCCTTTAATTGTTCTTATTTTTATTTTTATGGAGTTTTATTTCTCCTAGTTTGATTTTTTTTTTCAATCTATGAAGTCTTTCTACTCCTAGTTTGAGATTTTCTCATTTTAAGGAGTTTTTTTTCCATGATATTTCCGTGGAGGAGGTTTGATTGGTATTAATAAGTAAAGACAAATCTATTCAGATTTAGGTGTAGAGGTTATCACCACGACAGTCTCATTTTCACTGCTTGTGTTGAAAAAACTATGTATATCTCTATAGTTTTTTTCTATTTTTAAAAAATATATATGTTCTCAAGTTTTGAATTTCAATTTGGGACAAGAAAAGGTATCACCTCGAGTTTAGTGTTTTTGTAATTCGATTCATTTATTAATAAGAATTTATCCCGTTCTTATTCCAGGATTTTGTTAAAAAATATACTCGTAAAATTATTACCAGTGCTCAATGCATCACTATCTAACAAATTATACTCCCTTCATTTCAAAATTAGAGATACAATTTGATTTTGGAGGTCAAACGATGACATGTTAAATTTTAAAAATAGTATGACTCAAAAAAGTTTAAAATGAAATAAATGTTATGATTAATAGTTTTTGTTATATATTATATAATTATAATAATTGTATCAACTAAAATTAAATAAATTCACATCAATTTAAAGTTTAATAAGTTGTCGTTTGACCTCAAAAATCGATTGTATCTCTTATTTTGGGATAGGGGAGTAAAATTAATTATGGACAAATAATAATAAAAGAATAATACTATGTACACAAACTATACACAAAAAATTATGTACAAAGAGTAAGACTGTGTGTTGCTTACTAATGAAAATATATAAAACATCTAAATGTAGATCTTACTTCCTATTCTCTCTTTTTCATACTATATGTGCACAATTTTTGTGTATAGTTTGTATCTCTATCAGTACTCCTAATAAAAATACGACAATTTATTAAAGTATTAATATCGTGCCACAATTCTATTATTTACAAAAATTGCTTCTACTTTGTAGAAAATCAAGGGAATTAATATTTTTACAAGTAAAATTGATAATTTTACAAGTTCTTCTCCGTAATGGTAAGTAGGATATACCTTCATATGAGACAATATAGTATAGAATTAACACTTTCACTTGCAGAAATATCAATTCTCAAAATTAATTATGAGAAATGGAGTAATACCTTGCCACGTAGTCTTTTTCCGGCCGGGGTCTTGCATGAGCTGGCTGGCCCAAGTTATAACCTTTAAATATGGGCCGGTCCTAATACTTGGTTGCCACCGGGACCGCTGCATTCAGCACTCCAGAGGAAGAGAGAGAAAGCAAACCAAGTCGCATCTCTTTGTCTGTCACTTGTGGTGATCCTCCGGAGGGAAAGCTAGCTAGAGTCTGCAGCGAAGAACTCACAAAAATTGTAAGATTAATGGCAATTGTTTTTTTTTATTATCTAAATTCAGTCTATTATATCTTCCATTTTTTTTATGTTAATTCATCACCGTAGCATTATTTTCTCATTAATCGAAAAATAGCATCTGGATTTTCCCCTGACCATCTCCTTCCATATTCCCTGATTTTAGTTTCATTCCGTTTTTTAATTCTTTCCTGATGATTCAGGTATAATTTGTTATCAATAATTAGGGCTTTTCTTTTCTAAAGCAAATTCAGATTTATATATCTTAGTCGATGGAGCTTAGCTTGCCAAAGTTCTGATCTTTTGGTTACTGTGTTTAGGTGACATACAAATTTAAGGTTTTATACAGTTAGTTAATAACATTTGGAAAATGTTAAGTTTTTGTCTCTTTTTGACATAACAACTATCTTCAGGGACATGCAATTCTTTAGTTAAGGGGTTTACTGGTTTTACATTTGATACGGTCTCTTGGAGGCCACGCAAGTGTGGGATTTTGAGTTGCTTTATTCAAGATTTTTGATAGGTTATTGTTAGATATAGTGATGTCTGCAAATAACAATAAACCCCCACAAAGTGCCGGTGTTTCATCTCCCTTTGGCAATTCTATGCCACCAAATCAAACTGCTCATCTCCAGTCCCCGGCTCAACAGCAAGGTGGGTATGGCTCTCGTGGTCAGTTTCAGATGTCTCAGTTCTCATCAGCTCATGCTCAGGCGATTGCCCAAGCGCAGTCTAAGGCTCAGGCTAATGCTCATGCCCAAGCCCAAGCAGCACATGCCCAATTCCAAGCTCAGTTGCATGCACAGTCCCTTGCTGCCGGTATTGGCAATGTTGGAGTCTCTTCACCCTCCGTTTCGACTACAAGTAATTCCAGTGCTAAACGTCCGCCACAGAAACCACTGGCGCGGCCACCTGGCATGTCAAATAGCAACACCGTATCGCCTTTGAGAACTATGGAGATTACATCTGCTGCTCGTAGGAAGAAGCAGAAGCTTCCTGAGAAACAGTTACAGGATAAAGTTGCAGCATTTCTGCCTGAATCTGCTCTTTATACTCATCTCCTCGAGTTTGAGTCACGTGTGGATGCTGCTCTTGCAAGAAAGAAAATTGACATCCAAGAGGCGATTAAGAATCCTCCTTGTATTCAGAAAACCCTTCGAATTTATGTTTTCAATACTTTTGCTAATCAGATCCGCACAATTCCAAAAAAGCCCAATGCTGAGGCACCTACTTGGACCCTGAAAATAGTTGGGAGGATCTTGGAAGAGGGAATGGATCCCGATCAGGCTGCGTTGTTTCAGAAATCAAACTCCTTGTACCCGAAGTTCTCATCTTTTTTCAAGAGAGTCACCATTTCCTTGGACCAGAGACTGTATCCTGATAACCATGTTATTACTTGGGAGAGCGCTCGATGTCCTGCGCCTCATGAGGGCTTTGAGGTGAAAAGGAGAGGAGATAAGGAATTTACTGTCAACATACGTTTAGAAGTGAACTATATGCCTGAAAAATATAAGCTCTCACCAGCTTTGACGGAACTTCTTGGTATTGAGGTTGATACCCGCCCGAGAATCATAGCTGCAATCTGGCATTATGTCAAGGCTAGAAAATTGCAAAGCCCGGATGACCCATCCTATTTTAGTTGTGATCCGCCACTTCAGAAAGTATTTGGGGAAGAAAAGATTAAATTTACTATGGTTTCACAGAAAATATCACATCATTTAGCTCCCCCACAACCAATACTCTTGGAGCACACTATCAAGCTCTCAGGAAATAGTCCTGTTGGAAATGCATGCTATGATATTTTGGTGGATGTGCCCTTTCCGATACAAAAGGAATTAAATGTATTACTATCCAATACGGAGAAGAGCAAAGAGATTGAAGCCTGCGATGAAGCTATTTGTAGTGCTATAAGGAAGATCCATGAGCACCGTAAAAGGAGGGCCTTCTTTCTTGGCTTCAGTCAATCACCAGTTGAATTTGTAAATGCATTGATTGAATCTCAAAGCACAGATCTAAGGTTTCTAGCAGGTGAAGCAAGTCGTAGTGCTGAAAAGGAGCGTCGGTCAGAGTTCTTCAATCAACCCTGGTAAGCTTGTTGGTTGTTTGTTCTGACTTATTATCTTTCCCTTGTATGTAAGATACATTATGGATCTCTAATTACGTAAATCTTGTGCATTGACATGCAGAAAGATCTTAGTTTGAAATTGACTTGATGGTGAGATGGCAACCTCATTATGGCTTGTCCAGATATTGACCAACATATATATATATATATATGTAACGGTCTAATAAAATTGCATTTATTGCATTATTACTCTCACGGATATGTTGAAGCAATATTCATCATCTTGTGAACAAATTTTGTACCAAAGAAAATGTTTAAAATATATAAAAGGGATATATTGCTATCTCAAGTTTCAATATATGTCTGTGCTCAATAAGTGTCCCACAATCATGTTTTGATGTCACAAAATCATGTCTCATTAATTCATTATTGTAAATTTTGTAAATATATGGGTATTATATTAAACTAGTCGTTGCAACACACATGGTGTGTGCAATTCAGGTAAGAAAAAGGACAAGTGTAAAAAGAAAGAATGAGCATAAATGTGGATTGTTATACACCCAAGGAGTTAGCTTAGTGGTAGTGAGCCTAGTGATAAGTGCCTTAAATGGCATATTTCACGGGTTTAATACTCCACAACGGCAATGTTTTCCTTGGGACACGCACACATAGCTTAATATGGGATTGTTTGGTGTTCTGGTTGGTGGGATTGTGGGGTGTTGCCCCCACAAAATAGCATGTAGGCATGATATATGAAACACCACTTTATATGAAAACTTAATATAAAAATAAAACATTCAATTGTATTCTTAATATAGCAAAATCCCAAATCATTACCGAACAAAATCTCTATGTCCCTTTTTAAGCTATTATACTAAGACGAGGATAAGTCTCAGTAGGAAAAGAATCCCTCAAAATTATCCCAGTGCACAATTGTCTAAGAAACAAAGAAGAGCGTGGATCAGTTGTTTTCAAGTTACCTCGATAAGCTTGTTTGCAGCTCGTTATTGTTATAATATATCTCTTTTGTTTTTGAAGAGAGATTATGTGAATCTCAGGATATTAAACTTGCACTTCCTAGTTTGGGAGTAATTTGATTTCAAGATGGTGCTCATTATGACTTGCTCTATTATCAACTACTCCTTCCGTTCCTTTTTATCTTTCTGTTTGGAGAAAAGAATTTGTTCCTTTTTATCTGTGTTTTGTAGATTTAAAGGAAGATTTAATTGCTTAGTTTCCCATAAGATCCCTAAACATTAATTTTAGAAGGTTAATATTAATCGACAAAGTATTAATTACATTTAAGATCCCGGATATTAGTGTGCGTGTCTCATTGGTACATGTGCTTAATGATCCAGTAAAACTGCATTAAATGCACCCATTCAATTATGTTTTGTGGGTAGTTGAAACAATTTAGCTTGTTGTAGGAGACTCGTGTGATTGCTGGCTATGAAGCACGGATACTCTATTTTGGGCTCCATATCGTGTCCGATACACATATCGGATACGGATATGCTCCGATACGTTCCGGATACGTATCGGATATGTTATTAGAGTATCCGTAATTAATATTTAATTTTTATTTATCGGATACGTTTTGGATACGCTCCAGATACGCCCTGAATACGCTCCGGATACGTTATGATATTACTTAAATAAAATATGTGGGTCAAAACTATAATTAGGGCTTTATAATAAAAACCCTCAAATTCAGCTGCTACATCACAAATTCACAATCGATCGACTTTAGAACACAGCTGCTACATCACAATCGATCGCACACAGCTGCGAATCGATGGGTCGCAACTCGCGATGAAGTCGTCTTCTATAGTCGTCGTCTTCTACAGTCTTCGTCTTCTTCGTCTTCTTCGTCAGTCGTCGTCTTCATCAGTCGTCGTGTATAAGGTTTGTCTCCTATTTCTCACCTCTTTCTCTCTCTAGTCTCTCTCTCTCGTCTCGTCTCTCGTCTGTCTCTCTTTTCATGTAATAAATTATTGATGGAATCTGTTGAAATCTGGTTTAGTTGAAATCTTGTGTAGTTGAAATCTGGTAATCTAATTTTAAAGCCTTGTTTTTTATAACAGTCTGAAATTTGTGCTGAAATATATTAGGCTTTAACAAAATTTAATGGCTCGTTTAAAATTTTGACAATGTTAAATCAGTGATCTTCTTGATAACTCTAATTCCATATATATCCTTGTTCCTTCCTGCAGTAACTGAAATCTTTGCTTAATTCTGTGATGGAATCTGCTGCTAATCTTTTGATTTTTGATGATGTTAATTGCTCTTTTGTTTTGACAATGGTGAACTTGTGTAATGAAATTTTAGAAATTAAATATATAATATTTTTATTTTTATATTTTTATATTCAACGTATCCCCCAACATATCGTATCCGAGTTTTTGAAAAAATCACGTATCCGCGTATCCGTATCGTATCGTATCCGATACGCGTATCCGTGTCCGTGCTTCATAGATTGCTGGGGTAGGGTGTCGAGAGTAAGAGAAGGTATAACACGTCTTCAAATAGAGATCCTTAAAGATCCTTAAAGGGTATATGGTGAGGATAAACACCAAGGCAATCCAAGGAGAATAAGATTGATCAGCTAGGGCTGGAGAACTGCGGATTCTGGTGGACTAGCTAAAAGAGATTATGTCCTTGCATGTTTGGAAGGAGGAAAAGGGATTTTCGTTGTTCCCTTAGTCATTTTGATCTGGTTAAGGAATACTAGCTCATCTGCCACAAATATCTGAGAGTATATTGGGGGAATTTAGTCAGCTTTTGGCGGTGTTGGGTGTAGGCCCATAGCATTATAAATGTACTGAATGAGGGAACAATATTCTAATTATAGTAACTGCTAGGAGACAAGGTCAAACGCCCGTTACGTTGTCTGATCTGCGTTAGGTGGAAGACCACATAGGATGTCATACGCACTTGAAGGGGCCTAACAAAGTCGCCATGTTGGGTGTTACTAGGCTATGCTTTTTCTGGCTAGATGGAACATGTCCCTCTCTCTCTATCCCTCTCTCACTCACACACGCATGCACACACATGATCTAAAAAGGCCAAGGCTATCTGTAGGGCCAAGTGCCAATGAGAATATGAGATAAATAAAATAAGGAATTATTAGCTAGTTAGAAGCAGTTAGGAGTATTAGCTGGTTAGGAGCATTTATTTTAATACAATGTTACGTCCCAAAGTAAGAGTTTGGTTTAAAAATAATTTATTAAAGAGAAATTTCCGGTTTTGAGTTTGCCGGGTATAAACCCCTCTCTTGGTGGTTATACTCAATTTAGCCTCCTAATTTTTTTAAAAACATAAGTTGATTTGATAATTAGGCTTCACACTTTTCCTTTAAGGTTATCTTTGGAATAGATGTGAAATGTCACAGATAGTCTATTTTTAGAAGGTGGACTCTCTTTATGAGATGAAGAAAATGTAAAGTTAAGCTACCATTGTGGGTCAGAGGAAATATTTTACCTTTTAACGTTAATTTTTATTTTTGAAGTTTCAATATTATAACTTGGCACCAACCTGAATGAATTTCTGGCTCTTTCCCTGATTATATCACACAAAATTCTTTGCATTGCCAGTGAGTACCTTATATTTGTTAGGCCAACTATAGCAATGTTTTCCAGTTTTTATTCATATTTTAACTGAGAATGCATTCGCATATTTGGGCTAGTTCGGCTTTCATGTGTGAAATACTTGAAAGGACTAGTAACATTGTGGTTTTTTTCCTTTTTAATTTTATAGGGTTGAAGATGCTGTTATTCGTTACCTGAATCGCAAGCCAGCTGCAGATGCTCCTGCAAGCACATGAATGGGAAGGGGATCTAAGCTGCCAATGGGTCAGATGTCAATTTTCTTGGTTTTTCTTCTTCGTCAAGCATCTGAATTGGCAGGGTGAGCATGGAAATAATTAGTCCTTATATCCTTGAAAGGGGAGAAGATGCAGTCTCATAAAATTAAAAATGTTAACTGTAAGCCATTAAAGCCTTACCTTGTCTTTGCTCCTATGTTGACATCTTTTGTATTCTTATATGCAAAGAAAGATTGTATCGCAGTAGTTCTTTTACACTTCCAACTTGTCAGTTCTAACTCCGGAGTCCTATTGGCCATACCGGACTCTTTCTTTACATATGCAACTTGAAATATATACAGTGCTGGTATACATTTAAAGTTAGGCTCAGGTTTTAGACTTTTAGTGCTATCCCTTCTTATGTCTAGTACTCCCTCTTGATCTTATATTTTAGAATGGATGTGAGTACTTGTATTGAATCTTGCCGACAAGTTGTCACGTTCTTTTGCTGCTATATGGGTAATGCTTGATGTCTCAAATTTTTTTCTCAAATGATGTCATCATTACATTGGTTCGGTTGGGATGATCTTATGTGATTGGTTATGTCATAAAATATTTAATGTCATGTCATTTGAGACAAAAAAAAAAATTTGAAACCCTTGGCCTAAGCTTATAAATTTCTGAATTTATTTTCATTGGCGAGTAGGCTAAGCTTAAGTTAAATATTTGACAGTGAGCTTATCTATGCAACTGCACTAAACAAGCTCATCTGTTAAATACTTCCAGTTCATCAAAAAAAAACGTGCGGAAATTCTGGGGACTTGTTTATTATAGCAATCTACTAGAAACTATGTATCAGACTCATTTGATAACGTCATGTGGCCTTTTATTAGCTCTAACCATTTTTCAATGGTAAAATGCCTATCTAAAACCTTCACAAACACACGCCTAATAGTTTGAGACAAAGTGCAACCGTTACTATTTTCATCCAAATTGTCCCTTGTCCTTTTGTTCCTATCTTCATCTAAATTGTCCCTTGTGTTTTTGCTTGCGTGGCGTTTTCATTCTTGAATTTAACTAACTAGCAAATCCCTCACTCAAGGTATAACTATTAGCATAAAATTGTCCCACTTTAAGGTATAATTGGTAATGCAAAAGTGACCCAAATGGGACAGTAGAGTTTTGGTTAATAGCTAAACTCAAGGACAAAAATGTTACAAATGGATAAATTGAAGGGGAGAAAAAAAAAACTATTAGTAGATTGTTGTAGATAATCACCCAAAACGTCCTTGGTGGGAATCACGCTACACCAACACTGCAAGTCTGTAACTATGTAACCTACCGGTGGCAGAAATAACAAAGGATAAAACAGATGAATACTAAAAATGAAAGCAAGTTTTTGTTGCGCATAAATATATGTTAATTTGGTTGCATGCATAAATGAAGCTTCAGATATTTCACTTCCATAAAGGATAAACTGAATCAACACCACGGAGTAAAAAAAAGCCTACAAATATAAAACAGCGAAAAGAAGTGATGGGTGGGGCGGTGCAGCGGTAGATATCTGCCTAGATGGTACAGATAGATGGTTGGAGCGCGGCAATGACAGGTGGTGGTGGTGGGATGACATTCCCATGGTAGAAATATGACCAATGCATATAGAATGGCATGGGCATATATAGATAGATAGATCTGAGGAGGGGTTTTAAGACAGTTTAGTTCTATACTGGTACTGATATGAGGATCTGAGCCTTGTATTGGCAGGCGAGATAAGGAATTAGGGCTAGCCATTACAATGTACAGCATCTGGCAAGAAGACTTCAGAGGGTATTTCAGCCGAGAGAAAAGCACAAAGCTATAACCCAGAGAATTTGAAAACTTGCTCGGTAGTGCTAGCATATTACTGATAGGTCTTTGTGCAGTATAAGAGCACTGTGTGTGTGATGTAGAACAAGAGCGCGGATATAAATAAGGATTGAAGAGCACTATTCTTCTTCAACTAACGATTTCTTTCAAACAGACGCACCGCAACGCCATATGTTCCCGCGAAAAACAACACCCTTCTCCAGAAAATTATCTATCGCTTCACTATCCACCTTCACCTCTCTTCCTTCCCCACCACAAAACCCTCCTCGCCTCTCTTTGCTCGCAGACCAATGCGCTTCCCTCCCGCAGCTCCAACAAATTCACGCCCAAATGATAATCTCAGCTCGCATTCAGGACAATTTCGCGGCTAGCCGTTTACTTTCCTTTTGCGCTCTTTCAGAATCTGGCGATCTCAATTACGCTATCAAACTCTTTAATAATACCCAAGTGCCTAATTCATTTATGTGGAACACCCTCATCAGAGCTCAAGCCAGTAGTTCTAATCCCATTGAAGCCCTTTTTCTTTACATAAAAATGCGGAGGCTTGGCGTTCTGCCCGGTAAGCACACCTTCCCTTTTGTTCTGAAGGCCTGTTCTAACTTACGATCCCTTGAATCTTGCAAACAAGTACATACCCATGTTTTGAAATTTGGGTTGGACCTAGATTTGCATGCTGTGAATGGGTTAATTAGGGGTTATTCTGTTTCGTGTAATTTGGTGGACGCCCGTGTATTGTTTGATGAAATTCCTGATAGGAATTTAAGTATTTGGACAACTTTGATATGTGGGTATGCTCAAAATCATTGTGCCAATGAGGCGTTGGTGCTTTTTGATCAAATGATTGCGGATAAGTTTGAGCCTAATGGCGCGACATTAGCATCTGTGCTGTCGGCTTGTGCTCAATCGGGGTGTATGGATTTTGGAGAAAAGATTCATGTTTATATGGAAGATAAAGGGATTGAAATAGGGGTGATTCTAGGCACAGCATTGGTGCACATGTATTCAAAGAATGGAGCTATTTCGATGGCGTGGAAGTGTTTCGATAACATGCCTCAGAGGAACATTGCTACTTGGAATGCGATGATTTGTGGCTTGGCAACTCATGGATATGCTAAAGAAGCACTGGATCTCTTTCAGGAGCTAGAAAAAGAGCAGGTTGTGCCGAATGATATTACACTTATTGGGGTTTTATCTGCCTGTTGCCATGTTGGATTGCTTGAATTTGGTCAAGAGATATTTCAGTCAATGAAAAGGTTGTATGCAATTGAGCCCAAGATAGAGCACTATGGGTGCATGGTTGATCTTCTTGGGAGGGGTGGGAGGCTGCTGGAGGCTGAGGAAATGATAAAGAGAATGGTGTGGAAAGCCGATGTAATGATTTGGGGAGCCCTGTTGAGTGCTTGTAAGAATCATGGAAATATTGAGATCGCTGAACGGGTAGTGAAAAAAATTCTAGCTTTGGATCCTCATAATCATGGGGTTTATGTAGTTCTGTCTAATATGCATGCAGAGACTGGTCAATGGGCGGATGTTTCTAGGCTGAGGAAAGTGATGAAAGAAGAGAGTTTAAAGAAAACACCAGGACTGAGTCTTCTCGATGGAGATTAATTTTTGTGTACCAGTATGCCAAATTAGATATTTGGTAGACCAACACAAAAAAACTGATTACTAAAGGATGGTCATGATTCACACATATTTGAAGGGTTTTTGATATAGTCTTTCTTGTCAGACGTGAGTTGTAGGGAAAGGAAATCTATTTCCAGTTTTGCAATTCAATTGGGAAAGCAGGTCGCTTGTGCCTTTGGAAAGGAAATAGAAAATCTGAACACGAGAAAGATGAAAGGTCAGGCAATTCTACAGTAATTCAAAATAGTTAATTAAAAAAAAAAATTAAAAAAAGAGTTGAATATCAATTCCAAAAATCAAATTTCCTAGGCTTTTCCAGTCCTACGTATATTCTTAATAACAAAATAAGTAAATAACACGAGGACAATTAAAAACAACTCAATCCCATTGCACAAGATAGAAACAGATCATAGTGGTGGTCATCTTTTGAGCACTTCACCATTACGATATACATCAATCATTCACGTTAAGTTGTCCACAGATTACAATACTATAAATTGTGAAGCAATTTACAAGACACCTTCACATAACGCCATTATGTTATTTGTCCCTCAAACCAGACTTCAACTTCCAAGCTTGCGCTTTACGGAAACGATTTGTTAAAAAACACACGGCACCCATGAAACCTACTACACATTCACATTTACTAAAACATTGTACTTATGGTGGATGGCCTTTCATGTCAGCATTGGGCTCTAAACACCAGCTTGTTCACAGAGATCAAGCAAGTCTAATGTCTGCAGAACCAAGCAGGATCAAAAACTATTAGTTTCGAAAAAATGAGCGTATGATAGAGGAATTCAAAGATATTTTAGAAGAATATTAGTTTTCAACACACCTCAGGGACTGAAAGCTCAAGACGAAATTTCGGGCCATCATAATGATGCAATACAGGCCTAAAAGCATCTTCCTCCAAGGCCTTGCAGATTTTTCTAACACGGACCCTAACCTGATTTGAAAGGGAAGATGAAGTACCATCAGCTACAGAGAGACCTTGACTGTAAGAAAACAGGTTATGATATGCATTCATCCATCACTTACCTGAGCAGGAAACCTAGACTCCCCTTTGCACTTTTTATCTTCCCAAGCAGTAGCATCGATGTTGGAACCTCCAAAACCCGAAGCCTATACAAAAAAGTTCAAGACATACTTGTGCTCAAGAATTTGCCAAAGTAAGAACTATTTATGAGCAAAAAGTATGAAGTACTAGACCTGCAATCTCTTCTCAAATAGTCAAATGCTTTGCTCATATGAAAAGGCATATTTTATAAATGAAGGGAAACCATAAAAATGGGTTTTCCAAACCAAAGGGCTAAAGCTATTGCATATTATATGCATCCCATCTACTTCCTATATCTAACTAAGGCAGTAATTTTGAAATAAAACCACAAGAAAAAGCATTTTAATTAGGACCATCTCCAACTGAGAAAGAAAAAAAAATCACATGTGTTAACCAATGAAGCTTGTGGGATGATGATGATGACACCATTACTGAACAAGATATAACAATAAAACATAGTCATAAATACTTTCTGATTTGGAAAAAAACTACTTTTATATAGTGTAGGACCACCATTAATCAATCAGAACCCAACAAAAAAGGGACAGAAAAATGAAATAACCGGACTCATAAGGTGTTGCATTGAACTTTGCTGAAAATTCAGACTAGAGATAGCAACAGACCTCAAAAATACCATGCAACTGGTGAGTGGTGTAGTTGTATAGAAACAGAGGTAAGCCTGGCGTTATAGCTCGAACAGAATCCCTATATCTTGGTGGTAAACCTGCAAAATATTTAACAATTGATATGCATAAGTAACTAGCTCGAAATAAATTGGATAAATTGTTTGCCTATGGTTAGCTTGTACTTCAAAATTCTTAGTCAAGCAGTTTAAGGTCCAGGTACAGCCACTGGTAGACCCAGGATCTTTGCGAAGAGAAGGGTCAAGAGACATTAACTAAAAAAATAGAAAATTTATAATATATGTGTGTCTATATATATAATATAAATTAGTAAAATGTTAATACTAAATGAGGATTGAAAATGAACGATTTTGACTTGGACGCTGGTTGCTTGGTTTGGACTTGCTATGTCAACCACCACGTCTTTTTTATCATTGTAAAGGCCAGCTGACCAACTGCTTTTCAGCCTTATTATATTATACTGTATAATATATATAAGCCCTTAGATTTGCAGTACTGCATATGTGAGGATCACACCACAGTTGTCTTAGAGGTGACCCAGGTTTCTAGTCAAGCCGCAGAAAGACACGAGTAAGAGAATATTTAGCTTAGCGGTGTAGTGTATTCTACAGATATTCATCAGATTCTCTTGCACACACAGACGTACTCTTCCCTTTCCTCTCTCTAAAATCCTCACTCGACCTCTCTCCTTCTCTCTAAGCTCTGGTTAACACTTTGTCTTTCTCTAGACTCTCAAATTTCTTCCAAAATGCTAAGGAAGAAGAGAACTCCATTGTTGCAATCTCTTCAATCTTATCAACAATACATCCGCACCTTTGATGGATTCTCAGCTACTCTTTAATAAATATATTAATTTTCACTAATTTTACACCATTTGTAAAATATACATAATACTATGATTTATTTATTTATTTATTTTGGTAAAGTTCAAGGACTGTCAGCTATCCCTCCTTTTTTCCAAACAGGAGGCCCCTGGGTACAGGCACATTTCTCCTAGCTTTTGTTATACTTGGTCCAGATAAACACGCTAAAGTTAAGTCAAGAGAAATAAGTTAAATTCAATTCAATTTCACAACCAGTTCGATTCATTATTTGATAAATCTTTCCATCAATGGAGTAATAATTTAAATAGCTCTACATTGACAAGTCTCTAGATTGACAAGTATCAAAGCTGGATAACCATATAAAACTAACCAAATCAATGTTCATCACTTAAATTAGAGAAAGAACATAATTACCAAATAATTACTTAAATTAGAGAAAGAGTAACATAATTACCAAATAGTTGACGCTTCAGATCCTCCTGCATTGTATCATTATTACAAACAAAGATATATCCACCAAGAACTTCATTTCTCGGAAGTGTCTCTGCTGCAGGCAAGGTCTTAAACCTTTTGTCAACAGCACTGATCGAATTGGCACTCTCATAGTTGTTGTTGTTGTGATTGCTGTTGGTGGTGGCCTCCTTTATGTGGTTGTTACCATTATACTTGGTAACATTCATATTACCAGTGTTGTTGATATTGTTTTTCTGAGACACCGTGTTCATGTTGTACATACCATTTCTGAGAGAACTTTTGGCAATGGTTTCATTCATTTTTGTATCCAAATTTAACATGTTGAAGTTGAGGCTTTCAAATTTGTTATCTTCCTGGAACCCAATATTATCCCTTGGCTTTGTTTCAACATATTCTTTCGAAAGATCAAGATTATTCCTCCGCTCGCCCTTGGACCTAGTCTGCTCAGCCAACCTAGAAGCAGCCATTAACCACTTGTGCTCCTCAGAAACTTTCAATCCTCGGAGCTCGTCACCCAATTGCCAAAAGCTATTCATGTTCTCCATCCTGCAAAATGCAAATACCGCAATAAAAATACATAACTTCTAAAACATTAGCATTTGACACGTGCTCTTGGATGATAGCTCCTAGAGAGATATATGCTACTCCACTGTCTGGAAAACATTCTACCTGTTTACGTAAATCATGAGAAGAAAAGAGATCAAAGGGGGAGAAGAAGATCGCAGAGGAATTGGCAGAATGAACTTCAAATATGAAATATGTTTTTGGGAGGGGATCCCAGTGACTTAACAGAAACATATACAAGATACTATTTTACCAATTATAACAGAAACACATATACTAGAAGTAACCAATTCCCAAATTATTTAGCCAAAAATCCAACTAAAATATATAGGTAAAATATAAGTAAAATGAAGAAAGGCACTACATATTATGAAGGGGGGAATTAATCTTGAACTTGCTTGACTCCATTTATTTGTACCACGGGAGGAATTTCATAGTCTCTTTCCCGCTAGTGATCACAAGACACTTATGCCATGCTAAAGGAAGAATGAAATGATGATTTTCCAAACCTTCAGCTTACAGTATAGCTGGAGATATATGGTACAGTAGTAAGAAACCAAACGATTCACGCAAATTGTGCAAAAGAAAATCTAAAACTAAACTGAAAAAAAAAATAGAAAAACCCAACACAAAATTTCTTGAATATATAAACTTAAATCAAGCATGAAGAGGTTAGAGATCAAAAAGAACAAAGAAATCGAAAATTACTCTGAATCCTAAAGTAGCCAGCCAACATATCAGTCTAGACATTAAACATGAATTCACAACCATTATGCAGAGATAAGTACAAAATACTAAAACTGTTTACAAATTTATATTTGAACTGACCAGGATATATTCAGCAGTCAGTCACAGAACTAAGAAGCTTCAAATTCGGTGTTGTAGATAAATATTAAGGCCCTTAAAGGCTTAAACAAACAGATCAACCGAGATATTCGTTAGATATATAAAAATGAAGAACCTAGATTTGGGGATCCAAAACTAAAGCTAGATAGAAAAAGAATAAATGAAAAATCGAGAGAGAGAGAGATAGAGAGGACGCACCGTTATCTCCTCGGCTTGCTGTACGCCTGTACCCGGAAGATGCGAAAGAGGACAGCAAAAAATTAGATTTTTCGCAGTTATGTAATCTACTTTGACTGAAATGCCCCTGGAGTTAAACTTTATTACATTATTATGGCTTCTTTTTTTTTAAGTTTTAGTGCAATTGAAGACCAAATTTCACGCACTTTTTAACTGTGTGAGAGAGACACATCTCAGTAGTCTAGTTTTCCCCGTGAGAGAATGTACAAAACGCGAGTTTGAAGCAAGTGGAATTACGTTTTCTTATGGTCAAAATTACTGTGTCGTGCTGGCGACTGAACAGGTGATGACACTCAGAGCTGTCGGTTGAGTGATCGTGGACCGTAGGATCGTCAGTTTTAATTTTAGAATTTCGAAATGGAAAAAAAGTTATTGTAAGAATAGTATGTTAATTTTGAAAATTGATATTATTTGTGAATTTTTAAGTCTAAGTTTTTAATTGTCGTGAATAAGTATTAGTAATAAAAAAAAATTAAAATTATATATAATAAATAGAGTTTTTTTATAATTCTTATTAATCTCATATATTGTTGCAATACATATTAAAATTCGCTCATTTTTATTGTGAATATATATCATTAATTTTTAATTTTTATCTTTACTAGTCATACGATACACATTATGTGTGTACAAAAATATAATAAAATTATAGTGACAAAAATTATTACAATATATGAATACAAAATAATGAGATTAATTGTGGTCGATTATCATCACTAAGTTCACTCATATATGATCGATCAACAACTTATTGCACTTTACAACATCATTTTGCAAATTAATTTTTATAAGATTATGTTATCACTATTGTAATGTTCTCAAAAAAATGATGGAGAAAAAATAAAAGTAAAAAAAGAAGAAGTTATAAGAGGGTGTAAAAGTAAAAATAATGAATTAAAAAAAAAAAAAAGAGAAAAAAGAGTGACACAACTTAAAAAAGGGTAAGGGGTTTTCTTCATATCACTTTATAAAATAAACATAATTAATTTTTTATACTCATTCAATTTTAAATTATATAATTATTATTTATTCTTAAAAGTCAATTTAAAATATTTTTAAACTCAAAATTGAGATGACTCATTAAAATTATGAAATAATAAAACTTATAATGATTAATTTATGTTAGATAATTTTAAATATTCATAATTATTTTGATTACAATTTAAAAAAATTATGTCAATTTTGAATTTAAAAATCTATTAAACTAATTTAAAAAGGCAACAATTATCAAATAATATGAGACGAAGGAATTAATATTTTATCATTTCACAATAAAGGTCAACATATTTTTATTATAATATATAGAACTCTAGAATATATGAGAATGTCGAATTAACTTTTTTAGCACAACTAGACCTGAAAATAAGTAAAGTTGGTCTTTCACCTCATAAAGTTTATAGGTAATTAATATTGTTGGAGTAAAATTAATGTTATAAAAATAATAATTATATCTTAAAGTGTTAAATGTTGTTATAATAATTACAAAAGTGTCGTTAAATATATATTTAAATATTATTTTGTTTCAATAGTTTAAGCAATCAATTCTTATCTCTAAAACATGTCATTTCTTCAAAATTTGAGAGTAATGCTTGTTCGACATTTACTTTGACTAACTTTTATTAAACATGTTATAGTCTTTCAACGCTTTTATCAATTTTCTTTCTTAATTAGCGGTCCTATACTTTATATTTAGCGCTTTTGAATTTCAAATTATTTTTGATACGATAACGTAATATCTCTAAGTTAAATAAGTTGTATTTAAAATAATTTATTTTTAAGCAAATAAGATTCTCATTTTTTTGGCCAAAAAAACACTAAAATGCTACTTTTGTAGAATTAGGTGCTGTTTGTTTATCACTTATTCTCTTAATAGACTGCCTCTTATTCGGTAAGAGGTAAGTGACTGTTTTTTTTTTACCTCTTAATGCCTCTAACCGGTTAAGCTACAAAATCAAGTCTAAATTATTAAGAGCCATTGTGACGCCCCCAAAATAGGTCCAGTCAACCCAACCCATTCTGAGTCGCCAAATACATGGTACAGAATTCAAATACAAACTTTATATCATACGGTCGTGCAAAATACGACCACACAACTGTGAGTGTCAATACAAATATGTAGAAAATATTAATATTCAAACTTAGTCCTCATTACAATTATTATCACACTATTTATCAGAAATAGTGAGGACTACTACTGCTCTAACTCGGACCATCACTCTGTCCCCCGACTAGTCCCTGCGACATTCTCATTTCCTGAAGAGGACAACAGATGAAAAAGGTGAGCTCAACTAGCTCAGTAAAGAATATTATGACTAAGATAATGAAAAATAAATTATCGTTTGCCTTTAACAATTCAGATAAAATATTATTGACAACAAGTTTTAGATCAATATTCGCAGCGGAAATAACTATTCATCATCAATATTTTATCCCTGTAACATCAATCAATATACATCTCGAATTAAATATTCATCTTTGCACTACAGGCCAAAGATATTTATTTGTATCATCAGTGGTCATGTTCATCTCAACACCTGTCATCTTTGCACTACGGCCAAAGATATTCATCAGGTAATCATTCATCTTTGCTCTACAGGCCAAAGATATTCAGTTATATCACCACTTAGGACTGAGGATGATGAAAAATAATATAAATAACGAATCCAGTAAAATAAAGGATAAGATTAAGGATTCGTATTTCAGTTTATCAAAGTTCAAGAATATTTCATAATAATACTTTGTGGAGCAAAATTCAAGAATAAAGCTCAAAACTTAGATCCAATCAAAGATAGTAACTATAACAGACAATTTGGACAAATAGAAAAAAATTTAGTTTTTCCGTGAATAGTGCCGTATACGTGAATAGTGCCGTATACGTGAATAGTAACCCCGACGAAAAAAGTAAGAATTTCATAATAAAATCCACGAAAATATTTCGGTATAATGATATTGAAAAGAATAACATCATTTACGAAAGAAAATAACAATCCTTACCTCAAAATGATAGTATTTTTGACTGGAATATCGGATATAAGGCTGAAGGAAACTTGCACTGAATAGTAATACTCAAAGTATCAAAATACTCACAAAAATACACTCGATATTATAGAGAGAGAAAACTTCTGATTCTGGTGTGATTTTCAATTCTAACCTAAGCACCCTATTTATAGGAAAAACTTAGGATGCCAAAGAAGACTAAAGTAATAAAATAATATATTTTATTTTTAAAATTTTTCGCCGCCGGTTGCTAAAAGAATCAGAATTTTTCAACAACCAACAAAAGTGGGGCCCACCCATAAAAAAATATTTATTTTCCGAAACTTCAATAATTCATAATAAATATCCCCTTTGTCAGAAAAATACAAATTTTATGTCTTTCTATAGGAAATTTAATTCTCTACAACTTTGTAGAAGGAAGTTTTTCCAAATTCCAAATATAAATTATCCGAAATCCATAAACAGATAATTTTCCACACCCAAAATATTGATAAAAACTCATCAGCGCTAATTCCTTCTTTTATATCCACAAAATAAATATTTCTTTATCATATAAATCAATAATTAATTATTCACAAATAATATTACAGAACTACAATATTGACAACCAGGTCGTTCCCAGGAAAGAGGGGGCCTTCCGATAAGGACTTCTCCTTACTGGCGCGCAATTAAATAACCCCTCCTAGACAGAACTTTCTTAGACATTGTCAATAATGCTATCTAATAATATTATTCAAATAATATGAATTATTGAGTTGATAATGTGAAATACTGTGCAGTGACAATTATTGAATCAATAATACAAACTATTAACTGTAGTCATTATTGAATCAATCATATAAAATAGCAACGTAGCAATTATTGAGTCAATAAAATATCAATGTAACAATTATTGAGTCAATAATATAAAATATTGAACAGTAATTACTGTAACAATAATTGAGTAAGTGCCTTCTCACGTAAGAATCAATAATTCAAAATACTGTGCAATACCGTGTGCTACTGTGCAACACCGCGTATTACTGTATTTTAACCACCGGGTATTTCAACAGTACTAACGGTAACAACTACGCCGTTATTTTATAAAAAGGTTATTTATGTCGCTTTCTATATCCGACAGTTATTCCGTTGTGGGGCCCACAAATAGCTGCGCCGTCTTACGAATATTCCCCGATAACAAGAATATTCCACGACCAAACGAATATTCTGCGACAACCAGAATATTTTATAACCACTTGCTCATTTTAAAATATTTACACATTTCACCCATAACTTTCATATTTATCAAATCAACACCTTACTATTTCAAAATAATATATAAAGAAAATTAAATCTTTATTCATAAAAGTTGGGGTCTTACAGCCATGTCTGAATAAGATTGACTATTTTTTAGACAAAAATACCCTCCTCAATATTATTATTCTCCTTTTCTATCCACGCCCTTTTTTTCTTCCTTTTCCCGATCGGAGATGGGCTTGGCTGCCAATGACTGCCAACCACTACCACCCACTGGCGCCGCCACTGCCTTGCCACCTCCGGCGCCACCACAGTCCACACAAAGAGCTTTCTGCTCACAATAATACAACCCAGATCGATATACTTCTTCTTCTGCTCACCAGGACCCAATAGCCAGCTCTATTGGGTCTCATCCAACGGCCGAGAAAGCGCCGCCCGATCAAAGTCCTGTAAATTCCTGCTCCGATCATCATCTGTAGCTGAATTTGTAGCAATTTTCAGTGGCCCACCCCATGGATCTCTCCCATACATACTAATTTTTTTAAGCACCAAAGCTTGTAGCTTTACCACCCAGAATCAAAACCCCCCAAGCATGCACTGCAAATTTGGAAAAAAATTGATTCAATTCAGTTTTTGTGCAGATCTAAAAAGACCCACAAAAGCTTTTAGCTTTACTACCTAAAGATCAAAACCCACCAAGGATGGGGGAGGAGGGGTGGGGAAGGCGAGGGAGGAGGTGGGACAGGGATGGGGGAGGAGGTGGGACGGGGATGGGGGAGGAGGGGGTGGGGCGGAGGGAGGGGAGGGGAGGGGAGGGGAAGGGAGGGGAGGGAGAAGAAGAGCTTTATTTTTATTTTTTTTCCAAGGGTTAAAATAGTAAAAACACGTTATTCAGATATTTTGGAAAAAGTTATTATTAAACAACATTTTTTCATTCAGATACAATTCTATTCAGATGCTCTATATTATTCAGATGTCTAAACTGTTCAGGTCTTAACAATCAATTTTATCAAACACAACCTTAGTTACAAGCAAAACAACAACTATTAAAGGATTTGAAAAATGACTAAATTGTTATAAAATTATAACATATATGGATGTCTAGGTTCATTCCTCTCTTCTTTATTACCATGTCCTTTAATCTTTGTAACTCCTATGTCCTTTAATATTTGAAACCCCCATGTCTTTTAAGTTTTGTAACCTCCAAGTGTTTATGCGCATGTGCCTATAAATAGGAGCATGAGATATACACAAATACTACAACTTATATGAAATAAGAATGTTTTCTCTCTTCCTCTAATCATCTTTGTTCTTTATTTTAGTAATCTTTTACAACACGTTATCAACACGAATTGCTCCTCACTTTTGTCTTGAAGATAATCACATTTTGTTTGAAGCAGAAGAAGGTATAATTTTCTCTCTTTAGATATACAATATAATATATAAAGAACGGACATGTTCCTATATACTTAGTAACTATATCCAGGAAACTTTAGTGAATGTTCACATTATTATCTGTTCTTATAATAGTCTGCAGTGCTATCTCAACATCATTTTTGTTATTTCATAAGAATGCATTATCGTCATGGTACTGACATAAAGTTTATCGAATTGCCACAAGCTTGCAAAATTTATTACTATAAGAGCATCTAGGTGTCTAGGACCTATTTGTTTCATTGTCCAATGTTGGATGATTTATGATTGATATAGTACTGCCATAAGGTCTCTCTGATATGTTTTAGGAACTTGCCATGCACACTCATTATTTAGCAGGTTGAATATTATATATTGCATGAAACAACATATTGATTATCTTCATGTAAAGTAACTATCTTATATATATACATGAAGATAACTATTTACGACACATATTGAAAATCTTCTACTGCGTGACAATTTTTTTTTCTTACTGGTTGTGTATATGTTTGGGATGGGCCCTATCTCTTATCACATTTGATTATTGGTCGAGTATATATGTTATGTGAAAAAAAAATCACCAAAATATCTTCATATTGAAAGCAGTAAATGTTTTACGTTACAATTACGTTTTATGTTAAAATCGTGTAATGAATTTTAACGAATGTTTATTCAATATTTATTATAATTGACTAAATTTCTAATAACTTTTGATATTTTTTTATATGAAGTTACAATGACAAATCTTGCCAAACTTGAGTTCGTGGCACTTGATATTACGGGTAAGAATTATTTGTCATGGATCCTTGATGCCGAAATTCATTTGGATGCAATGGGTCTTGGAGACACCATTAAAGATGGTAATGAAACATCTAGCCAAACAAGGCAAAGGCCATGATTTTCTTACGCCATCATCTACATTAGGAGTTGAAGTTAGAGTATCTCACAATAAAAAATCCTCTCATTCTTTGGAAAAATTTAAAAGAAAGATATGATCATCAAAAGACAGTTATTTTTCCAAAAGCTCGCTATGATTGGATACATTTACGATTGCAGAATTTTAAATCAGTAAGTGAATATAATTCTGCAATGTTTAAAATCAGTTCTAAATTGAAATTATGTGGAGATAATATCACTGATGGAGATATGTTAGAAAAAACATTCTCTACTTTTCATGCCTCGAATGTGCTCCTGCAGCAGCAATATAGAGAACGAGGTTTTAAGAAATATTTTGAACTGATTTCATGTCTCCTTGTGGCTAAACAAAATAATGAACTCTTAATGAAAAATCATGAATCACGATCAACAGGTTCAGCTCTATTCCCTGAAGTGAATGCTATGAGATATAACAATAATTATGGTCGTGGTCGTGGTCGTAATAGAGACCATGGACGTGGCCATGGGCGAGAACGGTTTAATTACCGCAACCATGATACCAAACTTTCAAAGAATGAGGAGAAACAAGAAAGGGGGAAGAATATAAAAAACAGAGATACCAAGAAGGAAGAAAATATATGTTGTCGGTGTAGAATGAAAGGACATTGGTCTCGTACCTGTCGTGCAGCCAAACGTCTTGTTGATTTATATCAGTCCTCATTGAAAGGAAAAAAGAAGAACATAGAAATAAATTTTTCTCATCTACATTAAGATAATGATGATATTTATTTTGATCCTTTGGATATGATACACCTTGACGTTGCAGATTTCTTTGAGCAAAATAATGAGCAAGTTAATATTTCTTGTAATGAAAATAATTAGTTCAAAATTATGTTAATCCTTTTTAAGTGTATTTCTTTTATGCATTTTGTTTTCTTCATTTCATGTTGGTTTATTTAATGCAATGGATTGTGTTATTAATATTATGTTTTATTATGAACTTATTATATATTTATTCCTTTTTATGAAGAAAATATGGATTTGCATCATGCTATAAATGATCCTAATATCAGTGGTGGAGATATATGCTTAGCAGATAGTGCAACGACACATACCATTCTCAGACATAAGCAATATTTTTCAAATCTAAGAATGATGAAAGCAAAAATGAATACAATATCAGGTTCAGCAGACTTGATTGAAGGCTCTGGAAGAGCCAATATAATGCTTCCTAGTGGAACAAAATTTATTATTGAGAATGCCTTGTTTTCCACTAAATCAAGGAGGAATTTGTTAAGTTTTAAAGATATAAGACTTAACGGGTACCATATTGAGACATCCAATGACAATGGTATAGAATATCTTTACATCGTATCAAATGTCTCTACTAGAAAATAAATATTGGAAAAATTACCCGTTTTATCTCCAGGTTTGTATTATACAAGTATTAGTACAATTGAAGTCAATGCTATAATGAACCAGAAGTTCAATAAACCAAATAATTTTATTATTTGGCATGACCGGTTGGGCCATCCTGGATCAATAATGATGTGAAGAATTATTGAAATTCACATGACCATCCATTAAAGAACCAGAAGATTCTTCAATTTAAGGAATTTTCGTGTGCTGCTTGTTCTCAAGGCAAATTGGTCATTAGATCATCACCAGTTAAAGTTGGGATTGAATCCCCAAGATTTTTTGAACGTATTCAAGGAGATATTTGTGGGCCTATTCACCCACCAAGTGGACCATTTAGATATTTTATGGTTTTAATAGATGCATCTACAAGATGGTCACATGTGTGTTTATTATCAACTCGCAACCTGGCGTTTGCGAGATTACTTGCTCAAATTATTAGATTACGAGCACAATTTTCGGATCACACAATCAAGACTATTCGTCTTGACAATGCTGGTGAATTCACAGCCCAAACATTTAATGATTATTGCATGTCACTTGGGATAAATAATGAACATCTTGTTGCCCATGTTCATACTCAGAATGGTCTTGCTGAATCATTTATTAAACGCCTCCAGTTAATTGCAAAACCATTGCTCATGAGAACAAAACTTCCTGTCTCTGTTTGGGGGCACGCTATTTTACATGTAGCAACACTTATTCGCATTAGGCCAACATCATATCATAAATTCTCCCCATTACAATTGGTTTTTGGTCATGAGCCAGATATTTCCCATCTAAAAACATTTGGTTGTGCGGTATATGTTCTAATTTATCATCCACAACGTACAAAGATGGGTCCTCAAAGGAGGCTGGGAATATATATTGGGTTTGAGTCTCCATTAATAATTAAATATCTCGAACCCTTAACAGGTTATTCATTTATGGCACGATTCGCCGACTGTCATTTTGATGAGACCATGTTCCCAGCATTAGGGGGAGAAATTAAACAGCTGGATAAAGATATAACTTGGAATGCATTGTCATTATTGAATTTTGATCCTCGTACAAAATAATGTGAGCAAGAAGTTCAAAAGATACTTCGTTTGCAAGATATAGCAAATCAACTATCAAATGCATTCACTGACTCAAAAGGAGTAACCAAATCTCATATACCAGCTGTAAATGCTCCAGCTCGAATTGAAGTCCCAGTAGGACAATCCGCAAAAATTGTAGCAAATGAGTCAAAGGCACGCCATAAGCGTGGTGGACCAATCGATTCAAAAGACATAAATTATCGGAAAAGAAAAGAAGTAAATAAACAAGTTGGCATTATTGAGGATAAAAATATTCACGAGGATATAGACATAGTTAATCATAAAACTCCAGAAGAGGTTCAGGTACCTGAAAACAATAAAAATGATGAGATCTCGATAAATTATGTCTCTACAAATAAAAGATGGAACCGAAGTGAGATAGATGTTGACAATATTTTTTCATATAATATATCGCTTGATATCATTAATGAAAATGAGGATTTTGAGCCTAATTCTGTCGAAAAATGTAGACACAGAAATGATTGGCCAAAATGGAAAGAAGCAATCCAGGCAGAATTAAATTCACTTGCAAAACGTGAAGTTTTTGGACCTGTAGTCCAAACACCCGAAGATGTAAAGCCAGTTGGATACAAATGGATCTTTGTGCGAAAAAGAAATGAGAAAAATAAAATCGTAAGATATAAGGCACGACTTGTGGCACAAGGATTTTCACAAATACCTGGCATTGATTACGATGAAACCTATTCTCTTGTGGTAGATGCAATTACATTGCGGTATCTTATTAGCCTGGCAACTCATGAAAAATTAGATATGTGTCTAATGGATGTTGTTACAGCCTATTTATATGGGTCAATTGATAATGAGGTTTACATGAAAATCCCTAAAGGATTTAAAATGCCTGAAGCATATAAGTTAAATCCTCGGGAAGTTTACTCAATTAAGTTGCAAAGATCCCTATATGGGTTAAAGCAATCAGGACCATGTGGTACAATCGTCTTAGTGAATATTTATTGAAAGAAGGGTATAATAATAACCCTATATGCCCATTTGTTTTTATAAAGAAGTCGAAATCTGGTTTGCTATCATTGCTGTGTATGTTGATGATTTAAATATTATTGAAACTCATGTAGAGATACCAAAGACAATGAATTATTTAAAGAAAGAATTTGAGATGAAAGATTTAGGAAAAACAAAATTTTGTCTCGGCCTGCAGATCGAGCATTTAGAAGATGAAATTCTTATTCATTAGTCAACTTACACAGAGAAGGTTCTTAAAGATTTTATATGGATAAAGCACATCCATTGAGTACCCCAATGGTTGTTAGATCACTTGATGTGAAAAAGGACCCTTTTAGACCTTGTGAGGATAATGAAGAAATACTTGGTCCTGAAGTACCATACATCAGTGCAATTGGTGCATTAATGTATCTTGCTAATAATACATGACCTGATATAGCATTTTCTGTGAATTTGTTAGCAAGATATAGCTCTTCTCCTACCCAGAGACATTGGAATGGGGTTATACATATTTTTCATTACCTACGAGGAACTATGGATATGGGCTTATTTTATTCAAATAATGATAATCATAAATTAGTTGGATATGCTGATGCAGGATATTTATCTGATCCACATAAAGGTCGATCTCAAACAGATTATCTCTTTATGTGTGGTGATACTGCTATATCATGGAGATCTACAAAGCAAACATTAGTTGCCACTTCATCTAATCATGCTGAAATACTTGCAATCCATGAAGCAAGTCGAGAATGTGTATGGTTGAGAACAATGACTCAACATATCCGTGAAACATGCGGTTTATCCTCCAGCAAAGGAACTCCAACCATTCTGTCTGAAGATAATGCTGCATGTATAGCTCAATTAAAAGGAGGATACATTAAAGGAGATAGAACAAAACACATTTCACCGAAATTCTTTTTCACACATGACCTTGATAAGTGTGGTGACATTGATGTTCAACAAATTGGATCAAAAAATAATCTAGCAGATTTGTTCACCAAAGCATTATCAACTACAACGTTTGAAGGATTGCGTCGCAATATTGGAATGCGATAGTTGAAGGAGTTAAGGATACATTCATGAGGGGGAGCAAATACGCGCTGCACTCTTTTTTTCTTAACCAAAGTTTTTTCCCATTGGATTTTTCTTGGTAAGGTTTTTAATGAGGCAACTTTCAATGCGTATTGTTGTACAATAGACATTCAAGGGGGAGTGTTATAAAATTATAACATATATGGATGTGTAGGTTCATTCCTCCCTTCTTCATTATCATGTCCTTTAATCTTTGTAACTCCTATGTCCTTTAATATTTGAAATCCGCATGTCTTTTAAGTTTTGTAACCTCCAAGTGTTTATGTGCATGTGCCTATAAATAGGAGCATGGGATACACACAAATACTACAACTTATATGAAATAAGAATGTTTTCTCTTTTCCTCTAATCATCTTTGTTCTTTATTTTAGTAATCTTTTACAACATAAATCATAAATTGCTTCTTATACTTCAAGCTTCAAATTAATTTTCACTATAATAATTATTTTTCAACAAAGGCACCCACCTTAAACTTTGACCGTCAAATTAATTTGCACTTTAAAATTATTTTAGAGGGTTTAAATATGCTCAAAGTTTAGAGTGCCTTAAATTGAAAATAACATTTGGGGTGAAAATTGTATTTGGCCTAAATTGTAAGGTCCAATTTGTGATTTAGTCTTGAAGAATCACGAACATAAGAAAACGGCGTAGTTGAAAAGACAAGAAGCTTCGGGCGTTCAGCTGCTCTTTCTTCCACAGAGATGAGCTAGTGATTGAGCTAGAAAATGGCGTTAGAAGTGAAACCGTTCGGTGGCGCCGCTGCAGGGAGCCTCTCATTCTGCCGATCTTTCAATCCGTACCGGACCCGCGTTTCTTTCCACACAAGCGAGACTCGTCGGCCTTTCCGTCATTTCGTACCGTTGGCTGTTGTTAAGAGAAGCCCTAAACGCCTTAAATATACTGCCCCTCGCTTTACCAAGGTTTTTAGACACTTATAATTATATATTTAGCTTTCTACTTGAATATTTTTCATTTTTTTTGTTTTGTTTTGTTTGAAATTGTTCCTTTTACATTATCCAGTTTGTGTTGTTTCAACTTAGGTGGTGCATAGTTTGTAGTACATTTCTGAAGGTTTTTCTGATAAAGAATAAAATTAAAGGGTTTTAGTTGATAATGATGAATACTAGAATTAGACCTTTATAATATGTATGAATATATATTTACTTGAACCAGCAAAGCTGGGTTGAAATTGTTGTTAAAGAGGTTTTGTTACATATAGACTTTAAACTGCACCTCCTTTTATATTAGGATGATTTGCTCTATGTTGAAGTTGATCCATCTGGAACGGACACTTGGAAATTGGATCCCATTGTTGAACTTTTGAAAAAGGGAGCTGTTGGGGTTATCCCCACTGACACGTGTATGTTTCTCTTCTCCCTTGCTACCACCATCTTTTTAAATTTGATTCTCGTCCTTGCAGTTACTATTATTTAAATTTTAAACCTTATTATTTTGGAAGGGATGACCTTGGAAATTATTTGGAGGCTACGTTTTTAGTTTACACACTACTTTTAGTTGCATTTAATGATAGTTGATAATCTATTCATTATATTTTTCTTGACATGTTTAAAGCTCTCGTAGTCTCGTGTGCTCTTGACTGGATAAAACACTTCAATGTGCCACAATCTACATTTTGATTTTATTTCTGTTATTTGTTCTGGGAGTACTTAGCACTCCATATACTATTATGGTCTGTTTGGTTGCAACATTGGAAGGGGAAGGGGAAGGAATGGGCATTCCTACTCCTATGTTTGGTCAGAACGAGAAGTTACACGATTTTGATCGATCGAGATTTTTTTTTCAAGTTTGTCGATTAGAATGGAATGGTCAATCTTTACCCATCATGATGGAATAAGCATTCTTTAAACATATGAATAGGCATTCCATTGGTATGCTCATTCCCTCCCTTCTTAAGTAACCAAACATAAGAATGAACATTCCTTTTGGAATGCCCATTCCATTCCCCCAAACCAAACAAGCCATTAGTAGGCTACTTGAAACCCTTTCACATTACTGTGTAAAATTCATGCTTTTTCAAGTCCTGTATCAATCGATATAATCACCTTTTGCTTGTCATTAGACTCATTACTATTATAAGTAGCAGGACTATTGTGAGGACTAATTAAACATTGGTTCTATATGTTAATTACCCGTAAAACACATCTTTTCAAATCTAAGAATTCACATTTTATGATATTCTCGTTGTTAACAACTTCAACATTTCCGATGTTGATAGGTACGCAATAGTCTGTGATTTGAAAAGCTACTCAGCCAGTTGAACGTCTCCGTAGGTACAAGTTTTATTACTTTTTGATAGCTTTTAAGAGATTAATTTTTCAATCGATATATCCTAATTTATTATCATGGTGAAAGGTGTTTGGACTTGTTTACAGAATAAAGAATATAGAAACTTCAAAGGCAAGTGAAACAAATTCTATGCGGTGCATATTTTGATATGATTAAGAAGATGGTCTAGTATACACTGAAGTAGACACTGGCCAGATGGTTTGCAATAATACTTGCCGCTTTCTTGACTGGATGGTCCATGCTTGCAGGCTTCAGCATCTTATTGCCATGAATTTCATATTCGGCATTTCTGATATAGAATGTTTTTTAGATTTCTTATGCTTTTTTATTATTTTTTTACTCATGCAGCCCCTCAGCACCTTATGTCGTTCCTTCCAGGACATAGATACTTATACAACAGGATTTCCCCGTGGTGATGGTCAGGGTTCTTCAAACATTTTTCGAGCTGTAAAACATTGCTTGCCTGGCCCTGTAAGTATGATTAGTGATCATGATGTTCTTGATAGAGGAGAACAGCTAAGATGTTCTTTTAGTTGCATCCTAGATAATGTGTACCGATGCAAAATTGTTACATATAGCACACATTGCAAAGTTTTAAAACAGGAACCCACTCTTGATGGCTTTCAGATCTTCATCTCATATGCTTGACCAGCTTGGTTTTGGTTGTGGTCTCCTTATGTTTAGAGATTTAAGTTGATCCTTGAAGCTGGTTTGTAGCTTGGGTTCAAAGCTTGTTCATTTGATTGGCCTAGCTCGTAGTGTCATTTTTCCTCCCTTGGGGGGTGGATAGGATGAGTCAAATTTCCAAATAAAGCTATGCAATGTGATGAACTTTCAAAAAATTATTGTGAAAATGTTAGGGAGAGATAAGTTTGGGGTGCTACATATTTGTTTGGCCTTGTCTCCTATCATGTGGTGCCACTAAACTATAATAACCTACTAAGTTTTGGTTTGAATAGCTACAGCGTGACGTCTCTAGGCACCTTAGGTTCGTCAAAATTTTAAATTGTTGATATTGGATGGGGAAAAAATTTAAGTTTTGTGAATAACATGTAACAGTACACATTCATCCTAACCGCAAGCAAAGCATTACCAAAATCGTGTACAAGATATGGAACAACCACTTCCAATTTATATCTCGGAAAAACGTAGGTGTTCGAATTCCTGATGATGCTGTATGTCAAGCAATTCTAGAGAAGATGGGTGCCCCTTTGCTGTCTACAAGGTAGTCAGGAATTTTAGCTATAAGTTGATATTTGAAACAATTGATACTTTAACAGCTTACACATTTGTCTTGCGCTGACTCTATATTCCTTGCTTTAGTGTCAGGTCTCCGAAGGAAAATGAGTGGATCATAGATCCGGTTGTAATAGCTGATGTATATGGAGCAGAGGTAATATAGTTCGTCCTAAGTTTGGTGAGACTTTTACATGAACTGAACTCGTTTGGGCTATTACTTTCAATTGGCAAGAAGATGGAATAGATTAAATGACTCATGAAAATCAAACCACTTTTCTTCTAAGCTACTTTGGTTTCCCCTCCTTCCCCTTCTTTCCTCTTTCTCTCTCCTCTTGCTCTGCAAAGGAAGAAGAGCAAAAATAAACTTTATTTTCTTTAGAATAAAATGATTTACGTTTAATAGTATTATTTTTTCTGACGAGTTACTGTCACTCGTTTAAGTACTATGCTTCAGTTGATATAGGAACTTGTGGGAATGATTTAGTTCATGGGATACTCAAAACTCCAGTACATGGATACAGTTGTTTGCTTATTCTTGCCTTCTAATATTATCATGCACTTAACCTCATGATGTTTCCAGAAGAATCGAAGGAACACTTGGTTCTGATCTGATTATGCTGTAATTTGAAAGTTATATTCCTGATTTTAGCTCTTGATTTTCTCTCAAATATATTTTTAGGGTCTTGATTTTGTTATTGACGCTGGGTGTTAGAGTGGCAGAGCCATCCACTGTAGTTGACATGACTGCAAGTCTTCCAAGAATTATACGGCAAAGGGAAGGTAATTAGATTTTTACATTACACGGTTATAACTTGAGTAAAGTAGAAATTCTGATATTAAGAATTGTTAATTGATTGCTTTACGAAAAAAGCATCAACATTCTTCAAAGGTCACAAAAATGTCATTGGAAAGGACTACAGGATATTGCTTTTATAAGTTAAAGTGCGTCAAAATCTCCTTCGATAGCATGTTACTAGGTTAGTTTTTCTAACAACATGAGTGTGATTCATATCTGGGAAAGTTTTATGTGGCTGCTGGAAGATGATGAGAATCATTAAGTGCATGAGTGATTTGAATGTTTTTGTAGTATCGGACATTAAAAAAATGAATTCGAACTTACATGTTTGAAATGGCAAAGAGTATAAATTCATGCTTCTTTTCTATCCCACAGAATTATAAGTTTCATGCTCTTCAGAAGTTATTGGCTCCCAAGTAAAATTGTAGATATAGGGATAGGTATGAAAAATATGCTGGAAATGTCCAGGTTGGATGAAGCTGCACCATGACAAAATAGAAATTTCTAATATATTAAAAAAAAAATAATGGAAGAAGAAAGATTTCATGATCCAGAAGTGCATACATGTGATAAACTGTGTGGAAGAAATATAAACTTTGACTATGCTTATTTCTATTGTAACATTAAGAATTGACTTCAGACGGAGCCAATTGTTACTCGTTGAGGTAGTTGCTTGAATCTGTTGTATGCAATATCTGCGTGTTAAATAGTACTTGTGATATTTGATTTTTATGGCATTCAGGGGCCTAAACAGCACTGGATGGTAGCAGAGGGAAGAATACCAAAGAAGAGAAGAGAAGCTGCATAGAAGCGGGTCCGCCTTTGTATAGAGTTTGAACTCGGTTGCATGTAACCTAGAGATCAATCAAATTTGCTTTTGATTTGAATTCGTAATTATTTTTGACTCACCCCTAACAGGGGGAGGAGGAATTAGTTGTTTATAGCTTGTAAATCTTTGGTCAAAAATGGTTGGAACATATAGTTTTTAGGGTTTACTCTGGTGTTATGGAGATGACTAAAGTTAATTCATAGGATTCTCTTTTGTAAAGCTCAACAACACAGTAACCAACTTTTCTTTTGTAATAGTATCCCATCTGCAGCAGCTTGTATTAATGTTGGATACAAGACTTGATGTTTATATTGCTTCCTACGTGAAAATGGCAAATCACACTTGCCAACTCTCTCTTTTTCTCTTTTACTTATTTTAAGGCTTTTACACATCGGATATAAATTGGTTTAAATTATTATTTCAATATTATCAAAAGTGCATACATATGCCTAATTGTAAAGTGTAATGAAAATGTTTCATAAAAAATAAAAAAAAAAACTACTATTAAAAGTCGATTGTTTGGCGTGAACAAACAATAAATATTCTTATAGGAAGCACTTTGGAGTTGTTTCACGTAACAACAACTACTCACAGCTCCATGTGATTTCTTTACCTTTACAAGTCTATAACATTACTCCATATGCATCCATCCAGAGGACCACATTCATTACCCTTGTTTCAGGGGCTAGCTATGGCTACATGTTAGTATGGCACTAGTAGTATTACTTCAATCCTGAAAACTCTGTACATTTACACAATTTAACTTGGTGTCAAATCCAAGAGAAATAAATAGAGCCTTCAACAGTAGCTACTCCCTCCTCCTCCATTAGAGCTAAATTCATTCAGGTTCAGCTGGCCAAAGGGTAGCAGTTATTGAGGGGTGTTTTAAAATAGCAGTTATGAGACTGACAACATTGATTGTGGTAGTTGCCCTCAACTTCTTTTACAGTTCAAATTAAGTATTCAAGCAGCATCCATGGCCCTTTTTCCTCCTCGGATAGGCTCATATTTTTTTTCCTTTAATGTCAAGTAGAGGGACCATGGACGTTCTCAGGCTTACTAGTTGGCTGCTTTATCTTTGCGTTGCAGCAGCAGCTGCTATGGTAGCTTTAGCTGAAGCTGCGATTTTCATTCGCTTTGATCGTGCTCCACCGTATCAATCCAGGTCCGATACCGCTATTTTCCACTACTCAGTTATTGGACTGAATGGTTCTGATCTGTGTAATAAGAATGGGTGCTCCATTTTATGTGAGGTATGATTACTCAACTAAAATCAACAAAATATGTTCCAAGTGTGTCGTGGGCAGTCAATGAAACTCTCATTTCTCGACAAGAGTGATTTTTATAGCGACCAGCTCATTTCCTTGCACCTCACCTAGACTAGAGGATCCAAGTGGAATATAACTGCTACTAATTATGCAGGTTGATGGCCAAACTTTGACATCTTGTCCTGCTGATAGCATTGTACTACTCAACAACTGACTGTAAATCGTGAACACCATTTTCGTCTCAACGTCACGACCAAGATGGAAACAGAAACTCATCATCTTATAGATGGTTTATCGGTACACACTTGTGACTTAACCACCCCCCCCCCCCCCCCCGGTCCGTTTGGAGTTTTGTTTGCATTAACTATTCATGAGATGGCTATCATTCAAAAGTTCTTGTCCTTCTTCTTCTTCTTCTTCTATTTGCTTAACAGATACAATACCACCTACTGCAACAATATTTAGTGGCCAGAGGTACACAAGTGCTGAAAAAATAGCTGTATATGTTACATTTAGTGAAGCTTGTACCGGAAAAGGTGGTTTCACGTGTTTCAACTCATCGTATTGCCATGTAAGAACATCTCCCCCCTCGCCCTTTACATTATAAATGAAAGTCTCATTTGACTCTGACTTGTTTGCATGCATATGAAAAAATCTCATATAGTGATAGGCTTGGCAAGTTGTATAGCAGAAGTTCAACCATTTTTCTTTTGTAGGTCATCGTAAGTGGTCCTGCTCACATCGATGCATCTTCGCTACACACCATCAAGCCTAATATCAAATACAGTCTTGATATAAATCTATCTCCAACTAGCACTTACGGCCGTGTTGTTATCAAGATGGCAAATAATTTTTGCACAGGACAAGGCAGGAAACAGTTTTACAAGGACAAATGCTTCAATTTTCACTCTTTACTTGGGTAAGGACATGCCTTTATCCTCATTTTATCATACTTACTCTACTGATCTGATTCAATATCATAGATACATTTCTAAAACGATGGCGTTTAAGGAGAATTTTATTTTTTCCAAACATATCCCTAACATTATCAGAAATGTAGCAATGGTGGCATGATAGTACATTAGTACTCAAGAAATCCAGAATAAAAATAATGGCATATTCGGAACTTCGTGTCACTTTATAGCCTAAAAATATAAATGTATCTCAAATTTTGGAACCAAGGGAGTACTATAATCTATCAAATTTAAGCTACTTATTTTCGACTTCTGAAATTATTGATGTTCCAATGCTCGTCTTAGATAGAAGGCCGGTGCAGGTGGATCTATGGACAGCAGTTCCATCCTACGAATTGAAGTTCAACGGGGTTTCAAGAACTGTTACTGCAACTAACAAAATGGAGGAATTAAAGTTTTCTTGGACTTCAGCAGTCCTGTCATAAATTCAACAGATGAGATACTTAATGCATTACATCCGAATTCGGGTTTCATTGTGCCTCTTCCTAGTAGAAATCATGGGAACCGTAGATTTGCCTTTGAAGTAAGAACCACTATAGACTTTGTAGCACTACACTTTCACTACCAGATGCCACATTATGTCACTAACTAGTATGAAAATAACAAAGGAATTCATAATGAATCTCTAGCTTTACGTTTCGTTTTGTAGCTGAGGAATGTTACTAGAACAAAAATAATCAGTGTGGAATTACAAGATGTTTCAGTAATGGGCAGAACTGGAGTTCCTGTTTCACCTGTATCCCCAATAACGTTCCTTTATGGTAAGCAACTTACAGTGTAGTTCAATATTACCTTTCTTGCTGCCTTTACTTGGGGGCTAATTGGCGAGTTCATCTCTCAGACTCCACAGAGCCTTCTGTTTGGCTAAGTACAAGCTCAACAAGAGTTACAAAAGAGCCCAACATCAACTTGATAATTGAGTTCACAAAACCAGTTTTTGGCTTTGGGGCTTCCAAGGTAGAAGCAGAAGGGGGAGTATTACCAGGCAGGTGCATATTGTTGTGATTTATTATATCACTTCAACTTATCAGTCATGTTATAACTGTTTCTAGCCCCAAAAAAGAATTAACGGCTCTGAATTCTGATAAGAGCTATAAAATACCACTAGAATGGAAACATATTATTATGTATCTCTTTTTCATTAAAAAGATTATGTTAATCCAAAGCATATGGTTCCTATTCTGCATCCATGTAGATTTGAAGAACTTCAAAAGCACTGTACTCCTTGACAGTCCTTGCAGAATCTCAGAACGTGTCTGTCATTGTTCTGGCGGGAAAAGTATGTGATATTTCAGGAAATCTTAATTCAGCATCTAATCAACTCGAAGTCAAGCATTGTATGCTCACTTTCTTGGTCCTTTTATTTTTCAGTTGTTACAATTGTTTCTTCCCACGTTCTAGGTGAATTCAATTTTTTTAAAATGATTTAAGAAAAAAATCTCGACTTAAAAAAGGACTTTTTTTTTATTGTTTAGCTGCTTCTTTACTTCTAATTCTTGAGCTTAAACAGACTCGGCTCCATCTATATCGGTTGCACTTCACTCGTTCATGTCTGTGGGAATACTAGCAACCTCTCTAGCAGCTGCAATGCTTTCATTTTCATCAGCCAATCTAGAAGCAGTAGGAACTCTAGCTTCTGGGAGAACAACCATGGGTTTTTCTGGGCCACCCACAAATCTACACGTAAATACCTTTACTCCTTTGTCCAACTACGAAAAGCATGCTAAGTACTAAAGTATGTTTTTAACCTCACGTGTTACGCCTTTGTATATATGAAGTTTGCTGCCCCCATAGAGAACTTGTAGAAAATGCTTAAATCTGACTCTACCAATACCTTCTCCATGAATCTTGGCTTGGAGCTGTAAAAGCTTTATTGCGTTTCTTGTCTGTGTTTTATCTTTCAGAGAACTTTTTACACCTTATGTACATCTTCTTCACAGGGAATGGTAGGACACTTACAGGTGTTTGTCCTCTCAGATTGGATTTCAGTTACCTTGCCAGTAGAATACTCTGCCACAACTCAAGGTCTTTGGTGGCTTATTCCTCGTGAAAAGCTTCCCTGGAAGAGGGAAAGATCTCCAATCTGGCCAACCATTCGTATCCAGCTGGAGGACGACATGGAACTAAATATGGTGGTATCTCCATTGGATTCCATGCTGGTGAAAGAATGTACCATTCCTTTGACTTTAGTTCAATCAATTTTTCTATTCCTCTGCACCAGGGGCTACCATTTCCAATAGAGATTTACCCAAAGAGTAATTGGCCTCATGAACTGCAAAATGTCACCATAAGAAATACTCCCTATGGGCTGCCCCTAAGTTCCAGTGAATATTTCATGTATTTCCTGGTGAGTATTTTTTACTCGTGGGAATAAAATTTACATCAGATAGAGAACTTTAACTAATTAATCATTGTGCTCGCAGCAAGGAGAGCCCATGTCTGCCAACAGTGTCGTTAAAAGATTGGAGAGCTACACAGGGTAGGTACACTTCCAAAATAACCACTTTAGAATTTGAAGAAAACAGATCACAATATTCTAATCCATTAAAATATTAGTGCAAGATGGAAGCAATGCCATTATTGCTATTCGTGAAGTTGATATTGTAATATGACTGATTAGTTGTATTTTCAATAGATGGCATGACTTAGAGATGAACTTGTTTTGGCTTGGTGTGGGAGGAGGCGGTCTAGTTATACTCCACGTCTTAACATTACTTTTCATAAGATGGAGGACTCAAACTAAAGCTAACGGGATACTTTCAGTTCCCAGGTTTGAGCTCTTCCTTCTAATACTCATGCTCCCTTGTGTCTCTCAATCTTCAGCATTTGTTATCAGAGGTAAGTTGAACACTTGTGTTGTATGTACTTAACTTGATTATGTATTGGGATTACCATTTCAGAATGCTAAAAATTAAATATGTATATTCAGGTGGTACAACAGGAGGAATCCTCACTGGTGCGCTTCTGCTAGCCATCCCTGGAGGTCTTATTATATCAGTATGCCTCTTCCTTATAATAGCAATCTTCTCTGGTAGTTTTGCTCAGTATAAAGAAGTCAAGTGTATCGACACTGAGGAAACATGGAAGACAAAGATGCGGCTGCTCTTCACAGGGAGGCCTACCATTGGAAAATGGTTTTACAGAGAAGGGTTGCCTTCATCTATCCTCCCGCGATTAGGGATTATCTTTGAGAACCAGAAGGGCCCTCCGATTTTTATTGTGGTCTATCAAAATGATCCAAACCAAATATCCAGATGGACTGAAAGCGGTCAAAATGGGATTGGAAGAATGAGAGCAATCAGCTCAGATGACAGTAATGAAGAGACTAGAGCTCCTACATCTGACAGGCTCTTGGGATATACTAGATCCTCCTATGTTATTCTTGATCTCATGAGAAGAGCCTGTTTGGGTGTACTATCTGGAGTTCACTTATCAAGCGGAACAAGCCTAAGTTTTTTTGCACTAATAATCACAGTGGTACAACTCCTATATCTGTTTATTTTTAAACCATATATCAAAAGGGGTGTCCATATGGTGGAGAGTGTCTCTCTCTTGTGTGAAGCAGGAGTTTTGGGCTAGCTATCGGTACAAGTGGATCAAATCCAATGAAAGAGAGCAGTGCCGGATATTTGATGTTAGCTTTCCTTTGTATTGCCTTTGTTTCTCAGATCATAAATCAGTGGTATGCCATGATAAAATTCCTTACAAAATTCTCACAGCCTCAGAAGAATTCATTCAAATTTGGCTTGAAATATGCCACTAAGGGTCTTCTCCTACCTCTCCTCCCAAGGAAATATTGGTCAAGAATTTTACCTGGATCCATCCAACCAAAAAAAGGCCAAAGTACAGAAACAGACCATGAAAGAAGAGATGCAAGACCACCTCATGTTGATCCATTAGGTGCCATGACTGCAACAGTGGTTCCTGTTCTCAGTCCTGGTTCTCCTGGTCTAGGTGCTCTTCCTGTGGTAGGTTCTACTACTGCAGAAATATCCCTTCATGGGAAGAAAACGGATGGCGAAAAGCGCCTAAAGGGAATCCATGTAGAGTCGAAGAATGAGATGAGAAAGCTAAGGGAGTTGGCTAGAGCTAGTTTCTCAGGGGTGTCAAAGCATGAAGAAGGTAGTACTAGCTATGGTTTTAGAATATGATTGCTTTCATTTGAAGGCCTCCTAGAACATCCAAAACCCTCGTCAAGCACTAGGCTACCGTCTTACATGTTAACTTCATAATAGAACTAATTCTGAGTTCATCTTAACACATACAACACAATTTTGTTTATACTGATCCATTGCAAACATCATGACTTGTATAATTCTTGTAATGCAATTTAACATGCATCCGCAGTCCGCACAGCCTCTAGGAAAAAATTCTGCAAATACTCATCTCATGCAAGCATATGCTAAATAATCTCATTTCATAGTCTTCTGTCAAGAAACATATACCAAATCAAAGATCTTAGTTTAATAATCAGTTCTATTTTAACTATAGAATCTATAAAACAAAATATTCTATGATCACAATGATAGAGAAATAGTAGTACTCAGGAAATCAACAGTATATTCCTTTGGCAGCATAAGATTCCAAAAAGTGGTAATATTACATTGTTCAGTAGGTAACGTATCAGAGAGAAAATTGGTCATGTTCAACAATTCTCAACTACATATGCACTTTCCACATGGATTACAGGCCGAGAACTACAAACCACATGCTCATACAAGCGCAAGCAAAATGAACAGGACCAAGAAATATTACAAGAAAGTCAGGAATTCACGTCAGGGCCAGAAATCACTACCGGTTGAATTTTGATCAACATCGTCATCTAATTCAGAGAACGATTCTCCAATATGTACTTGCTTAGGTTGCGAAAATAGACCTTTGAAGCCCGTGCACCACAAGCCAATCACTGTAATACATATCCGGAAAGGTGATCCGAACACTATTAATCTCAATAACATCACCAGACCTTGTCACCTCAATCTTAAACCTTTCCGAAAATGTCTGCAACAATGTTCCATCATAAAGCCTATTCAGTTCACTAAATGTAAGCCACTGGGGAACAACATGCTGCTTAAAAAGCCATGAGTAATCACTAAAATTACCCTTCACATATTCATCAATCTCACCATCAGCTGGAGCAAATATTGTCAATTTCAGTTTACCCATAACCCCCACCAGTTGCATATCAAGAAATGTGGCCATTCGATCATATCCCCTTGACCTCAACAAATTTGAAGCTTTAGCATAAAAGTCAAAAGGGTGACACAAACTCAAGATGTCATGTTCAGCAATCGAATTAGGGTAAGGATCCGGAGCCGGAACCGGAGCCGGAACTGGAATCGGAACCGTAGCCAAATTTGGGGGTATTTGAAATGAAGAATTAAAGAACCCATCAACCCCATATATGATCAGTGATTTCTTATCCTCAAACATGGCTGTTTCATTAATCTTGATATTATTGATTGATAATTGTGAACTGGAGGGGGGAGAAGTAACAACAAGTGAATGATTGGACAGGAATGTGGGTATTTTGGTGCCGTAAGGTAGGGTTTTGAGGGTTTTAATGGAAAGGAGAAGCGGTGAAATTTGGTATTGGAGTTGATTCAGAGAGGGTTGGCCCGATTGAATGAAGGCGGCGTTTGAAGGAGCGAAAACAGTTAAATTTGGGGGCTGAGAGAGAAGTGGGGTTTGGTAGACGAGTTGAAGGGTTAAGGCCATCGAGAGGTGGCCGGAATCTGAGAGAATCTCCACTGCGTTGAGGAGGAGAGGGGAGGGGGAGGGGGAGGGGGACGAAAGGACGAGGATGAGAGAGAAGAGAAAAAAGGTCGACATGGATCTTGCTTGTCATGAGTGTTTCTGACAGAAGAGAACAGAGAAATAAAAGGGCTTAGTATGAAATTTTGGCGGGAAATCAAGAAAGGCATAACAAACTTCTTCTAATGGCTTGATTTGTTGTTGGTTGGTTTGTTACTAAATCAGTTACTACAAGTTGAGCAGCAACAAGCTCATTGGTGGAAGTCTTATTCAACTACTATAATAAAAAATTAAGGGGGTGTTTGATAAAAATTGAATGAAAAAAGTTGTTTAATAATTAATTAAATTATTTCATTCAGATTAATTATCAAATAATTTTTTTCATTCAGATTAATAATAAAATCTGAATCTGAATTTGAAACATTTGAATGACATAATTTTATTATTTTATCTTTCTGAAAAAATTCAAAATTGTTGTAAATTTATTTAATATAATAGTTAATAAAAAATTTTATTTTACTTTATTCAGCTGCTCATTCAGCCATTCAGTCAAAAAAACTGACTTAGTCATTCAGCTCAATCATCTGACCGATTCATCCATTCAGACGATTTTTTTTTCAAAACAAACGCACTTATTGGCTGATCGATTCAACTATTCAGATGTATTCAGTTCTAAACAAACAGTCCCTAAGCTCCAATAATTCAGATGTTAATATCCAAATGGAAACTCACATTTTGACGGTTTTTATAAGTTAATAATTCTATTAATTACATTTAAGTTAATAATGTTACTAATTACTCAATTTATTTTATAAAAAGAGTTTTATTTGTAAATCTTATGAATATTAAAAATGTATTTCCATTTCTTGTTTACCATTACAGCCATATTAAACAGAATGTGTGGGTTATGATATAATGTGTACTAATTTGTTTAATATAATAAGAGACTACTCATTTGTTCAAATAATTGCATTTTCGTATGGCACGTGTATGATAGAGAAGAATTCAGGATTGGAGAATGTAAAAACTAACAAGGATAGAAATCGTAGCGTAGATGAGTAAGAAAGAGCTCGATAATGAGGGTCACAAAAGTAAAATAATGAAGTTAAATTGATTGATAACCGTAAAATTTCAGACAAATATCGTGACATGTGAGATAATTGAGTTATGATATTTTGGATAAGTCTGTGATGACTAAAGATGACTTATAAAAAATTATTTAGACAATTACGGAAAAAGTTAATGGATTTGTGTGATTATGTGTTTGACATGATGGGAACGTTAAGTATTTAAGTGGGAGAGTTAATTTGTAATACCCTAATTCTATACTGTAATATATAGTATATTTGGATGTGTATATTCGATCGAGTTACCAGATATAGGAACATGAAGACGCATAAGCCACTAGTATTATTTCACAGCAAGCAAAGTTTTTGAGTTTTGTGTGATTATGTAATTGGTTTGACGAAAATGTCAAAATATTTAAGTTGGAGAGTTAATTTGTAACATTGTAATCTCACATTGTAACATATAAAATACTTGAATATGTATATAAAAATTCAAGTTGTTATCGTTAATTGAGAAACTCAACGTCACTATTTTTAAATAAATTGGAGCTATCCTACTCTAACTTGATAGTTTCATAAATGTAGTGTTATTGTACGATCCACAACCCACATTAATTCTCATCAGACTGGCCCAATAAGCATGTTGGATCACCTCCTTTTAGGCACCTAAAAGGTTAACCTATTAGGTTGAGACTCCACCATACTTGAATACCAATCACAAGTATCATATTAGAGTATTCACCATTAAGCACACCTTCTTCGAATCATTTAAGAGCCCCCCCCCCCCCCCCCCGACCGCTCCACTCAACTCAAACCTTTGTGCTCCACCTGATCTAACTCTATCTTCCCCACCTTGTGATATTTTGGGCCCATCGAACCATGAGTTTTGATACCATTTGTAGTGTTATTGTACGATCCACAACCCACATCAATTCTCATCAGACTGACCCAATAAGAATGTTAGACCACCTTCTCACCTAAAAGGTTAACCTATTAGGTTGAGGCTCCACCAGACTTATTAATCCATCTACACTCTTGAATTTATCCGATATGAAATTCATGTGAACTATCCCAACAATGATACCATTTGTTGGACTTGGTGACTCATTCCCCGTCGGGGCGGGGAGAGGAAAGGGGAAACTCCCGCTGAGGCGGGAGGAAGATCTGTTGAGCAGTGACTAGCCCCACTGGGGCGGGGCGGTAAGGCAGGGAGCCCCGCTGGGGCGGGGAGGTGGAGCGGCTGGAGCATTTTTCTGTTACGACTTAGATTAGTCGGGGGATATTATGGGGACAATATACCATAATATAAAGTAGGGTTGGAATAGGATTGTTAGGTATAAATAATGCCTATTGTATAACTCTATGTAACGAATTCATTCTGAATAAGAAAAGGAATGCCTCTCCCGTGGACTACCCAAATTGGGGAACCATATAAATCTGTTGTGTTATTTCTCTATAATCGTGTGAATGTGTGTGATCCAATAATTCTAACAAATTGGTATCAAAGCTAGGTTAGATCTGTTAGATCTGTTTGGATTGAACACGAAGAACGATGGCATCAAGTTCGTTCGTTTCAAAGTTCGACATGATGAAGTTTGATGGAACGGGGAATTTCGGGTTATGGCAACAGAGGGTCAAAGATCTGTTGGTACAACAGGGATTGGTGAAGGCATTGAAGAAGAAACAAGAGGCTATGGCATCGGAAAATTGGGAGGAACTCGAAGCGAAGACGGTGAGTACAATTCGTCTGTGTCTTGCAGACGATGTTATGTATCACGTGATCGGTGATGAATCGCCATCGAAAGTATGGAGTAAACTGGAATCCAGGTATATGTCTAAGTCTCTGACAAACAAGTTGTTTCTGAAGCAGAAGTTGTTTGGGTTAAAGATGAATGAAGGTTCAGAACTTATTCAACATATTCACACGTTCAATCAGATTATTAGTGATTTAATAAGGATTGAGGTGAAGTTTGAAGAGGAATACCAAGCGTTGATGTTATTATGTTTCTTGCCGGGTTCCATGGAGAATCTTGTTACAACTCTGCTATAGGGAAAAGAGACTCTGAAATTGGAAGAAGTCACATCTGCTCTTCTGATGTTTAATCAGCGAAGGCTTCAGACCGAGGGTGTTTCGGGTGAAAAGCTGATGGTAAAAGAGGGAGAGCAACGTGGCAGAAAATTAAAAAGGGAAAAATCAGGAACGCATGGAAAATTTAAATCTAGAGGGAAGACTTTTAGGCATAGGGAGTATAAATGTTATAGGTGTCACGAGACAGATCACTTCAAGAGAGACTGTCCGATGAATAAGGTTGATGGAACGAAAACTGGAAAGAAGGCAGAATCAATAAAATCGACAAACGTTGTGGAAGAGTCATCTGAAGATGGGAATATGTTGTCAGTTTCAACAAACACAGACGTGGCAGATTCTTGATTCTGGATTCAACATGTTCGTTTCACATGTCACCTAACAGATAGTGGTTTGACACATATAAATCTGTGGATTGTGGTACCGTTTTGATGGGTAACGATGCTTCGTGCAATATCATTGGAATTGGCACAGTGAAGATCAAGATGTTTGATGGTGTCGTGAGAACTCTGGCTTAGGTGAGGCACATACCAGGATTAAAGAAAAATCTAGTTTCATTAGGAACCTTAGACTCTAATGGCTGTGAGTGTAAAACAGGTGGTGGAGCCATGAGAGTGACAAAGGGTGCGCTAGTGATTATGAAAGGTTCGAAAGTGAATGAAAATATCTATCGCTTGATAGGGAGCACAGTTGTAGGTGGAGCTGCCGCCACTACAGCTGATGATACTTCATTATGGCATATGCGGTTGGGGCATATGGGGGAACGTGGGATGCTGGAATTACATAGAAGAAATATGTTAAAAGGGGTGAAATCGTGCAAGCTTGACTTCTATAAGTTCTGTGTTCTGGGAAAACCGTGTAAGATGTCATTTAAGCGTGCGGCGAACAAAACTAAGGGGATACTTGATTATGTTCATACTGATGTTTGGGGACCAATGAGGGTAGCTTCAAAAGCAGGATCACTGTATTTCTTGACTTTTGTCGATGATTATTCGAGGAAGGTTTAGGTGTATTTCATACTACACAAGTTTGAAGTTTTTGAGAAATTTAAAGTGTGGAAAGCTGAAGTGGAAAATCAAACAGGGAAGAAATTAAAGTGTCTCCGATCAGATAATGGAACAGAGTACAAGTATGAGCTGTTCGTGAAGTTTTGTGAGAAGCATGGGATACAGAGACACTGGACTGTTAGAACGACACCACAGCAGAATGGGGTGGCAGAAAGAATGAACAGAACTATAGCAGAGAGGGCACGGTGCATCAGGTTGAATGCAGGGCTTTCAAAGGATTTATGGGCAGAGGCAGTGAGTATGGCAGTTTATATTATAAACAGGTCGCCGAGTACTGCTTTGGATAATATGGTAGCACAGGAGGTGTGGACAGACAAAGAGGTAGACTATTCTGGTATGAAAATCTTTGGGTGTCCAGCCTATGTTCATGCTCCCGGTGATGAGAGGTCTAAGCTTGATCTGAAGTCCAAATAGTGTATCTTTCTTGAGTATAAGAAAGTTGTGAAAGGGTACAAGCTTTGGGATCCGAAAGCAAAGAAGGTGGTGATCAGTAGGGACGTTGTTTTTGACGAAGCTTCTATGGTTAAGGCACATCAAGAAGTTCAGAAAAACGCAGCTGGGGAAGACACCAGCAGACAGCAGCAGAACATACAGGTTGAGCTGGAAAGTTGTGACTCTAGCAATACACTGCTAGAAGAACAAGTTGATCAGCAATAGCAGGAGAGCATAGCCGCAAGGAGACCCAGACGCACTATCAAACCACCAGAGAGGTACAGGTTTGATGACATGGTTGCATATGCACTCTCCATCACTAGTGGGGATCCGTCTACGTTTCAGGAGTCAATTACTAGTACTGAAAGGGACAGATGGAAGAAAGCCATAGTGGAAGAGATGAAATCTTTGAATAAGAACAAGACTTGGGAATTGTAAGAATTGCCCGAGAGAATGAAACTAGTGGAGTGCAAGTGGGTATACAAGAAAAAGAAAGCTGTATCAGAAAAGAAAAAAGGAAAAGTTCAAGGCTCGGTTGGTAGCAAAGGGATATTCACAAAGGAAGGGGATTGACTACGATGAAGTGTTTTCTCCGGTAGTGAGGCATACTTTAATCAGGATTATATTGGCATTGGTGGCAAACTATGATCTAGAGTTAGAATAGCTCGATGTGAAGACAGCTTTCCTCCATGGTAATTTGGAGGAGGTTATATACATAGAGCAGCTTGAGGGGTTCAAGCAGCCGGAGACTGAGCACATGTTTTGCAGGTCGAAGAAATCTTTATATGGGCTGAAGCAGTCTCCAAGACAATGGTATAAGAAGTTTGATTCATATATGATCCGGATTGGGTTCACGAGATGTGAGTATGATTGTTGCATTTATGTTAAGAGTCTTGAGGATGTTTCCCATATTTTTCTGTTATTATATGTGGATGACATGCTAATTGCTGCGAAAAGTATGGTTGAAGTCAACAAGTTAAAGGCTTTGTTGGGAAAGGAGTTTGACATGAAGGATTTGGGTGCTGCGAAGAAAATACTTGAGATGGAGATTCACAGGGATAGGACAGCGGGGAAGCTGTGGTTGTCCCAAAAGAATTATGTGAGGAAAGTGTTGGAGAGGTTTAGTATGACTAATGCTAAATAGGTCAGCACTTCATTGGCGAGTCACTTCAGGTTGTCTACAGCATAATGTCCAAAAAAGGCTGAAAAAATTCAGGATATGTCAAAGGTGCCTTATGCGAGTACAGTTGGTTGTTTGATGTATGCGATGGTATGTACAAGACCGAATTTGGCACATGCAGTCAGCACAGTGAGTAGGTTCATGAAAAATTCAGGAAGAGAACACTGGAAAGCTGTGAAGTGGATATTCAGATATCTGAAGGGTACTGCGGATCATTGAATTATGTTTTCAAGGCAAGATCGGATATCAGTGGTGGGGTATGTAGATGCGAATTACGCTGGAAGGTTGGATGACTTGAGGTCTACAACAGGGTATATGTTCACTTTAGCAGGTGGACCGATTTGTTGGAGATCCATGGTACAATCTCTAGTAGCTCTATTGACTACTGAGTCTGAGTATATGGCTTTGGCTGAGGTTGGGAAAGAAGCGTTGTGGTTAAAAGGTTTTGTGACAGAGCTGAGCATAGATCAAGGTGGAGTATAGTTGTATTGCGATAGTCAGAGTGTCATTTACTTGGCAAAGTATCAGGTATATCACGCGGGGACCAAACATATTAATGTAAGGAATCACAAGGTGAAAGAATTAATTACTATTGGTGATGTGATATTGAAAAAGTTGCACACTTCTGAAAATACAGTTGATATGTTGACAAAAACTGTGACCGCGGACAAGTTCAAGCATTATTTGGACTTGGTTAATATCTCTGAATGTTAGTAGGAGAAAACACCGTCCCGGGTTTGATTGAAATAAGTGTCTTAAACTTCTGAATGGGCGAAGTTATTCGTCAAGGTGGAGTTTGTTGGACTTGGTGACTCATTCCCCGCCGGGGCAGGGAGAGGAAAAGGGAAACTCCCGTTGGGGCGGGAGGAAGGTCTGCTGAGTAGTGACCAGCCCCGTTGGGGCGGGGCGGCAAGGCAGAGAGCCCTGCTGGGGCGGGGAGGCGGAGCAGCTGGAGTGTTTTCCTGTTACGACTTGAATTAGTCGGGGGATATTATGGGGACAATATGTCATCATATAAAGTAGGGTTGGAATAGGATTGTTGGGTATAAATAATGCCTATTGTATAACTCTATGTAACGAATTCATTCTGAATATGAAAAGGAACGCATCTTCCGTGGACTACTCAAATTGAAGAACAACATAAATCTGTTGTGTTATTTCTCTATAATCGTGTGAATGTGTGTGATTCAATAATTCTAACAATAAATAATAAGTAAATCTCGTATTTACGCCAGAGAGATTGATTATAATTTTTTTTATATGTGAAAATATTAATTTTCTATAATAATTCTGAAAACAAACGTGGCCTAGACGCACCTAAACCATGATTAGCGGAAGTGACAAAGGCCCCCATGTGTAAAAGTAGCTTCACCCTTAGCCAATGTTCCGTTTGAAACAAAGACATTCCAGTTGTAATAGTGGCGCCAAAATGGACACCCACCAAACTTCAAATTCCAATTGATAATTATTATACTCTCCCTACTTACCCAAGTCTCAACTTTCCTCGCAAGCTTTTTGATATAAACAAAAGAAAAAAAAACGAAAAGGAAAATGAATAAGTGAGAAGACAAAAAGGGAGTGCTATTTTTACAAGTAAAATTACATATTTGCAAAGCCTCTCATGAATATAGGAAACCACCGCTTACAATTAGTAAAAACAAAATATTATAGAAGTATAATTTTTACTAATAAAAATATTAATTTATAAAAACATTAAAATAAGATTTTGGACACTATAACTTTAGGGATTGACAAGGATGAAAGATATAACCAAAGAGTCGTTCCTACTACTACCTCCATTCTTAAATAAGTGACGTTTTAGGAAGTTAATTTTTTTCTTAATATATTTGACGTTTACAATTTTATAAGAAACATTAATTATTATTTTTTTTCTATTGCCCTCAAATATATTCTTTCATCATTTCTCTCTCTCATTTATCTAGGCAACTTTATACATATTTTCTTAATTCATGCAAGGATAATTGTGACAATTCATATCAATTTTAATGACAAAATTGGAGCAATAAATGACTTTCTTAATAAGTGTGAAACACTCTAAAACGTCACTTTTTTAGGAATGGATCAGAGAGTATAATAGTGGTCCCAAAATTCAATTTCTTTAACAACTATCTGAATTCTAAAATTACACCGTTTTTTCTTTCCCGCAAGATTTTTGGTAGAATACTAGTAATTTTAGGATTGTACGTTTCCAAAATTAGTGATACAATTTAACTTTTAAGATTAAACAACGATATATTAAATTTTAAATTAATATGAATTTATTTAACTTTAGTTGATACATTTATAATAATCGTATAATTTATGATAAAAATTATTAATCACAAAAATTACTTCATTCTTAACTTTTACGAGTCATGCAAATTTTAAAATTTAATATGTCGTTGTTTAACCTCAAAAATTAAATTATATTTTTAATTTTGAAACATAAAAAATAGTATTTCAAGTCAAAAATTAATGTATCGATTCTCAAGTAATGCAAAAACACATGAAATCACAACCATCACATATAATGATATATTTCAAAAATTAATGCAAGTACATAAAATAATTAATTGATATATTTATTCTTACCAAAAATTAACATATTATAATATACTTATACATATCTAAATATTTAGAGCAATTCGGCCATGCACAGTTGTGTTTGACCATTATTCTTATATGCTAATATTATCAAATTTACAAAAAAGAAAAAAAAAACTTATTAAGCTTCAAGTCAACAAATGGTTAAGAGAAGGCTATACTGGTAATCAGGAAAAATTGGTCACGCGGGGCGGGAAATTAAAAATTCCCGGATATTTCTTCTGAATAGCCCTCGCTCCAAGTTCATTCTCGCGCAAGCTTCTCATCAAAAATTTCAAAATCACCCGCTCCAACGCTCTTTCATTCATTTCAAACCTTACCCCCTTCACCTTATATTATATAACCCCCTTATATCCCCTGCTCCGAAACCCAAGTCTCTCCTCCCTCTCTTCCAATTCATCTCTCCCAGTCCAAACCTAAATTTTCAATTCCCCCAAAATGCCAGCAATTCCAGAAGAGCCTTTGCTCGCCCCAAACCCAGATCGATTCTGTATGTTCCCAATTCACTACCCCCAAATCTGGGAAATGTACAAGAAAGCTGAGGCCTCTTTCTGGACCGCCGAAGAAGTAGATCTCTCACAGGATAACGTCCACTGGGAAACCCTAACTCCCGATGAGAAGCACTTCATTACCCACGTGCTCGCCTTCTTTGCCGCTTCCGACGGTATCGTGTTGGAAAACCTCGCCGGCCGGTTCATGAAGGAGGTCCAGGTCGCGGAGGCTCGTGCCTTCTACGGCTTCCAAATCGCCATAGAGAACATCCACTCTGAGATGTACAGTCTGTTACTCGAATCCTACATCAAGGATTCGAACGAGAAGAGCAGGCTATTTCGCGCAATCGAGACTATCCCGTGCGTCGAGAAGAAAGCCAAGTGGGCCCTTAGGTGGATCGACGGCGGAGAATCGTTCGCGGAGAGAATTATCGCCTTTGCCTGCGTGGAAGGTATATTCTTCTCCGGGAGCTTCTGCGCGATATTTTGGCTTAAAAAGCGCGGGCTAATGCCGGGATTAACTTTCTCAAACGAGTTAATCTCGCGAGATGAAGGCTTACACTGTGATTTCGCGTGTATGCTGTACGATTTACTGAGGATGAAGCCGAGTGAGGAGCGAGTTAAGGGAATCGTCGCTGACGCCGTGGAGATAGAGAGGGAGTTCGTCTGCGACGCGTTACCGTGCGCCCTAGTGGGAATGAACGGTGATCTGATGGGCCAGTACATAAAATTTGTGGCTGATAGGCTATTGGGCGCATTGGGATGCTCGAAATTGTATAATGTTCCAAACCCATTTGATTGGATGGAGCTAATATCTTTACAGGGAAAGACCAATTTCTTTGAGAAGAGAGTTGGTGAATACCAGAAGGCTTCTGTCATGTCAAGCATCAATGGAAATGGTGAGAATCATTTGTTTAAGCTGGATGAGGATTTCTGAATGAGTAATGTTATTGTCATATAAAACTATCGCATAAACATTACATACTGCTGACGTGTGATAGTATGTGATTTGTTATTGACATGACCTGTTTAACTTAACAATAAATTACATACCGCCACATAGTATTATGTAAGCATTATATGGTAGTCTTTATGTGATAGTAGCATTATTTTTTCTGAATTATGGCTGATTGTCTAGTTTAGGACGAATGCATTTTCTTTAAGTTGTTTCATATGGGGTGGTTTGTTTCTAATTTGTTCTTCATTTTATGTATCAAGTAATGATAATAGACTAAATTTATAATATGTTACTACTTGTTTTCTTTTGCGCAACATTTTATTATTATCTTGGTGGGTGTCGGTGGAAGATTCGAAAACAAATTATTCAAAAAATTAAAATGTATTAAGAACACGATTTTTTTTAGGAATTTCTTAACATGTGTTTTTAGGGCACATGTTAAGCACATTGTTCAAGAGAATATTTTTTTAAATTGTGTGTATATTCTCTTGAATTTGGTGTAAATGCAAAAATTAAGAGAATATGCACATAATTTAAGGAAATATTCTCTTAAACTATGTGTTTACCATGTGCTCTAAAGGCACATGTTAAGAAGACTCTTTTTTTTATATACATGATAAAAAGGATTACAACTGTAAAAATAAGTCAAAATAATTACCTTTTAAAATAAATAATAGAATTCTAGTTGGTTAGAGATTTAATTGTAGTAATAATTAGTGGACATTATACTTAATTATATAATAAGTCAATTTTTTTATTAAAAAAATCAATATAATACCATATATATGGAGCAATTTAACTTATATATAATGTTTCTTATAAACTATAACTAAAACATGCTTGATTAAAATGTCTTCAAAAAAATCTCATAGTACAAATTTTACATAAATTAAGAAAATTAAAGAAGATGGGAGAAGTATAAAATAAGTTCTATTTGTCCAATGTTCACATTGGCCCATGCAAATATAATAACAAATAATTGTTTCTTTTAAACTTAGTGAACCCTATTTTAGCAAAGATAAACAAGTTTTTTTTAGTTTATTTTATATTTGAAGTCGACTGGACAGGACATGTGAAGGGCGGGCATATATATATAAAAAATAATCGTAATTCTCAATTTTCCTCCCTTCTATTCGTTATTAGGGGTGTTCATCGATAAAAAACCGAACCGGTACTGAATAAACCGAACCGATACCGAACTTAAAATACCGAAAAATCAAGAACCGATACCGGTACCGAAAAATCGGTTTCGGTTCCGGTTCGGTACAAAATCGGTTTCGGTTTTTTTGATTCGGTTTTCGGTTATACCGTAAAAAATAAATAATTTTTTTTTTATATTAATAAATTTTTTTAAAACTAAGATATTTTTTTTATATATTAATAGAATTTCATTTTTTAATTTACCATTTTATTTTATAATTTACATTTCTTTTTGTAATCTACCATTTCTTTTTTTTATTATTATTATTGGTGTTAGTATTATTTATTTTATTTATTTAAAAATCTATACTTTTACAATTTCATGCATGCTAGAAATTTTAGATAGCATACATTTTTAATAGTTGGGATTAATTGTATCAATTAAAATTGAATGATTTGTATCAATAAAGGGTCTTTTTAAATTTTGATTTTTTTTTCGGTTTTTCGGTTTTACCGAATTCAAAAATTTAAGAACCGGTACCGGTACCGAAAAGTATAAAAAAACCGAAAAAACCGGTACCGAAAAAAATCGGTACCGCCCGGTTCGGTAAAAAACCGAAAAAATCGAAAATTTTGAGCACCTCTATTCATTATTTGTTCTGTAAATAGGTTTTTTAGGAGGGTTTAGGTTGGTTGTTGAGAGTATTCAGGTTTGTATTATTTTAGGTTGGATTTGCTTTAAATCTTTTGATGATGTTTTTGGTGCAGGGTGCATCTGTTGAGAATATCTCTATAATATTTTTTATTTATTTTTGGACTAGGATCCTCTCTATTTGGTTCAGATTTAAAATATGTTAAAATGTGCATTCTAAGTATTTAATGAAATGAGACTTAAAACATGTTCCATTTTTGTTTTTCAACATGCCCACAATTTTGTTGTTATTGTGAGAATTAAAAGTCTCTGTCCATATAACAAGTTTTCATCTATTTGTAAAATTTTCATGTATAACTTAGGTAGTGTTTGTTTACATCTGAATAACTCTTAATGAACATGCCTCTGATTCGATCAGAGGCAAAACTTGTTTGGTAATTATTATTTTTTGCCTCTTAATGCCTCTTAATCGGTAAGATATGAAATTAAATATATACTATTCAGAGGTAGGTCTGAACTACATAAACTATTTTTTGGAAAAAAAATGACTTCTTCAATATTAATAATTTCCTCTTATATCCCTCAGCTTCTCCATCTCCAACTCCACCTCTCCCACCGCTCCGATCTAGCTCTCCCACCTCCAGAAATCCTCCGACGTCTTCGAACTCGTCAGATCGTCAAACTCTCATCAATCATTAATATCCCCCACTAAATCATTAATATCCGCCGCCTCCCATTTCGAAGGCTTCGACACCGAAGACGATGAACCCCTCGATTCCAACGAATCCCTTCTCTCCGATCTCCCCCACCTTCCACTACCTTGACTTCTCTCTCCGATCCCGAATCCCACCATGACCCACCCAATCCCGCCCCTTCTTCTCCAAACCCAAATCCATCTCAGCAACCTTTATTTGAATTTTTCTTATGAGATTTTGGTGATTCTGAAATTACAGTACATTTCTCGGAGCAAAACTTTAGTTAGGTCTTTGGCTCCAGTTTGGGAAGAGGGGTTACTTCTAATTAGTTGCTCTGTGTTCTGTGCGGTGATATTTGGGGTGTGCTTGCTGCTTTGGTATGGGCAGGTGAAAGCCAAGAGCTTTGTTGAATCAAAGCTTTTGCCTTTTGTTTGTGCACCATTGAGTGACCATATTCAAAGGAAACTTGATTTTGTATGCTTTATTTGCTTTGTTACATTACTTGATAATTTTGTTCAAAGGAAAATGAGATCGTATGTGTTTCTTTCTTAATTATGTTCTTGATCAATTATTTTACTGGTAGGAAAAAAAATGAGATTCCGGAAGAGTTATGGATTTGATAAGAGAGTAAAAGATGAGAAAGAAAAAAGAGGTCAAAGAGTAATATGGTAAAATACTGTTATTAAGATATTCTGAAAAAATTAATTATCAAATAATATTTTTTCATTCAGATACAATTCTATTCAGATGCTCTGCATTATTTAGATGTTTAAACTGTTCAGATCTTAATATTTAGTTTTATCAAACACTACCTTAGCGTGCTTATTAAATTAATTAAATATTTTAAATAATAAAAAACATTAAACATAAAACACCATTTTACAAGCTAGCCCGTTGCGTGACTTTTCATTTTATATCATAAAGGGAATAATTTTTACTCCCACCATTCCTATATGTAAGTCGTTTTAGACTTTTTTTGTCATTCTTAATTATTTGTCGTTTGTGGTTATCTAGGAGAATTGATCACTATTTTTTTCCAAATTGTCCCTTATTACTCCACCTAATTTTTTGATCCATACTAATGAAGAGAGAATATGAGATAAGTGAGGTGAAGGGTATTATAGACAATTGATAATATAGTTAATGCTTTTCAATCATTTTTTTAATTTTTGTGCACATGTTTAAAACGACTTATATTAAAAAACGGAGGGAATAATTAAAAGAGCATATGTATTTTTTGTATGTATCCTATTGTTTATATCATAATCTGAATTTCCTTATTGTGAATAATGCCTTTTATTTAGTTAGTGGTTCACATTCTAGCGTGCCAGCTGATAAGAAAGGGTCTTATAAACGACTACGTTTAGCTGGACAAGTCACAACATGTATAACAAATTAACAAGTGAATAACCAATTTTCTCCTCTAATTTTTCTCTTCTCCGAACAGGGAGGCCATTCGGTACCCCGGAGAGGCGGAGACGCCAAACGGAACCATAATTTATCAGAACGAAGCGCTTATATATATACATATATCGTGTGCATATATATATATATAGAGAGAAATGTCGAGCTCACACTCGGAGTACCAGAGTTCGGGGATGCTGTCGAGGGGGCAGTTACTTCATCTTTTTAATCGCTTCTCTGATCTTACCGCTCAACCTGGTAACTGTTATTCCTCCCTCTTCCTCTAATTCGTGCATATGCTTTTCATTTTTTTCAATCAATGTTGAAATTTATCGAATAAACTGTCAGATGTGAAGAAACGAATCGCAGATGCTGTAGACGACAACCAGGCAAGAATTACTTCCTCTTTTTATTTTTTTTGGATTGCTCTTAATTTTCTTAATTTTAGTTTTGCTCCTTCACTAGTAGTTTCTGCTAATTTTAGTTCCTTTAACCACTTAATCCATTAAGATGCTAAATCCTTTTGAGTAGCTGCTCTTCAATGATATTTGGTTATTAATTATTCCAAATTCAACTGTCATGTCTTTATGATGTTTAGTACTTTTTGCAACTTACTGTTACTGAAGTGCCTGCTGGAGTTCAGATGGGAACTGTGAGATAAGAAATGAAAATTGGCTGCTACAAGTCCTCATAGGCACATGTTTTTATAGTGTATATAGCTGTATTTTGTTTATTTATGTATGTATGTCTGTGTATATTTATATATATATATATATATATATTTTATTTTATTTTTTTTTGGGGGGGGGGGGTGGGTTGGAGGGAGACATATAGTTGCATCCTTGTGTATATGCATTTTGATAAATATGCTTGAGTATGTTAACAAAAAGTTGGAAACTTGATGTTTGGGGTGCCTGATGAAACTTGAGGTGTTGCATCTCTAACACTATTAGCTCAAAAAGATTTTTAGTGCTTTATTGATGCACAAGGTTAGAGTTATATGTACTTTTTCTGAAAAGACCAGATTATTGCAAAAGGTATGTACATGATATTCTTTTTATATAAATAAATATATATAAAGAATAAAAATATATGAACTAACTTAACTTTTGATATCTCTATTTATTAATAATTTTTTCCATAATTGACAATGATTAATATAAGAGAGCAGACTGTACACCATAGTGTTTGTCAAGTATTTTACCTCCACATGGTCCTATTACAATAATCTCTTAAACATTTAACGCTAATATATGCAGGAAGCTGTTGCTGTAACCACTGCAATTCAGGAGGAAATACTTTTAGAGATGGGAGTTGGTAAGCATTTTCTCTAAATATTATATTTTTTTATTATATTGGTGAGATTTGTTGATTAAAATGTTATTTTCTCACGTGATGAATCCATTGGGAGTAGATATGAAGCAGAAAAACAAACTATACAAAAAACATTTGCTTATGTTAAGTGTCCTCCTGGATCCAAATTTCAAACCCCTTTCTTTAAATCTGATAACTTGTGTTGGGTCTTCAACTTTTAGGTTTATTTTGATGATAACAATAATTAGTAAATAAATTAATTAAAAGGGTAGAATCCTCTCCATAGGTTTTATATTATAATTATTTTAATTATCTTATTTACTTTGACCAAAAAAATTTTCTAATCTTATTGAATTAATTTTAAATTGACCTTGATAATTTAATATCAAGTGTTAAAAAAGATTAATTCAAAAAGTAACAATTCCTAAGGCAAGGAGAATCCCTATTCTTAAAAATTGTTTTTCCTCTCATCATTTCTTTCAAAAATATTATATATATATAATATATAATAATTTTTGTCAAAAATCTTCCATAAAGGTTTTAGTCCTTATTCTTTTACATCATTCGAAAAATGAGAAGGCTATTAAGGCTTGGTTAGGAAATGATGGGTAAAATTGTGGGACCTATGGTAATTAATTATGTGAAGGAGCATAATGATAAACAAAGGCTTGTGTAGCCTTTCTACCATTACAATGCTGGTGAATTTTTCATGGGGCCCAGGATTTAATTACGCTGAATTCATTTTGCTGGGTGAAATGTTTGATGGGCATGTTCAGTGAGCGAAGCATCATGAGTTGAACCAATCCGTGTGAAGTGTTTTATATTTTATCCAAGCCATTCATTTTCAAACAAATCAATCCTTGCCATTAATTTTAAATTAATCTTTCAAAATTCCGAAAATACCCCTGGCCAAAAATTTTCTATAAATAGAGGAGTTTTTCTTCACTTTCAAACTTGTCAATTTACAAACAAAGAAAAGCTCATTCTTCCTTGCCTACATACTCTCTCTAAATAAGCTTTCTCTCTCTCCTACTCAAAGCTCTGATTTTTTGAAGAAGAGCAAAATTGGTCAAATTATTTTGAGATAAATTCTTGATTTACTTTATTTATCTCATACTTGTGTATAAATATAGATATACAAATAGAAATTATACACATTTATATATATATATATATATATATATATATATATATATATATATTTCATCTATTCATATTAATAAAAAGCCAATTTTAGGTGCCGCTATTTGGAGGTATTCTTTAAACAAGAATATCATTCAAATGGTCATTAAAATTCTGAGTGGCTCTTTATAGATATATAATTTATTTATATAAATATTGTAAAATAGATCAGTTTTAGATTCTACTTTTTAGAGGTATTCCTTAAACAAGAATATCATTCGAACGGTCATTAAAATTCTAAGTGATCTATTGGAAATATTTATACAAATATTAATGTGAAATTTTAAATTCGGTCAGTTTTAGATTCCGCTTTTTGAAGGTATTCCTTAAACAAGAATGTCAATCAAACGGTCATTAAAATTCTAAGTGGCCTTATTTAATATTCACAGGATAGATAAAATATATATATTTTAGAGTATAATAAATTTATTTGTTATATCAATTATTGTTTAACTGATTTATTTATTATACTTGATATCTGTCATCACAAGTATTTGATCATAAATTCATTTATTCATAAAATACTTGTTGCATAATATAAAAGTTATTTAAACTTTTATATCACAAACTTAACTGAATATATCTGCTTAAATAGAAGCATATTTGATTCAAAGCTTAAAACAACTTATTTGCTTACTCAGAAGTATTTTTACTCTAAATATAAAAGTTATTTACACTTTTATATTTGAACTTAAAGTTATATTTCTTTAATCCATAAAGAATAAATAATTCTTTTTAAATTTGCATTAAACTATATGTCTGCTTATACAAAAATATTTTTGAACTAAAGCTAAAATTGACATATTTGCTTATTCAAGAAACATTTTTCACACAAAATATAAAAGTTATTTAAACTTTTATAACAGTGCATAATTTACATATTTGCTTACATAGAAGCCTTATGTGATCAAAGCATAAATTACTATCTGCTTACAAAGAAGCATATTTTCTCAAGTATAAAAGTCTTTAAACTTTTATAAATATATCTGTTCTTTAACTGATATCTGCTTATTTGAGAAGCTTTAAATATAAAAGTTATTTAAACTTTTATATATATCTGTACTAAATTTTATCTGCTTATTTGAGAAGCATATCGTTGTAAATTCTATTGAACACTTTGTAAAAAGGGAAAAAGTTAGAGTTAATTTATTTTATATACTTGTGAGAAAGACGAGTAATTCTTCTACCAAGATCAGAATCTTAGAGAGGTCAGATGGAAGTTGGGTCTCTAGTGAACTTGTGAGGTGAGGAAAAAACTGTTGTTTTAAGATCAGATCATAAAATAGAACTGAACTCAAAAGAAAATACAACTAAACTTGAGGAGGGAGCTGGGAGCTTGCTATCCAAGATAGGTAGTTGTGAATAGTTAGAATTTTGTCTATAAAACTTTGTAAAGGCTTCTCTGCCTGTTGAAGGAGTATTTATTATTGATAATAATAGAATCTCAAGTCCTGGAGAGGAGTTTGAAACTGGACGTAGCAACATACCCGAGATGTATGTTGTGAACCAGACAAATCTCTGTGCATTGTGTGATTGAATTTTTACTGTCTTGCATATTAATTTCTAACACTGCAAATTAATTATTTAAAAATTCAAAAAGACCTAAGATAATTTTTTAATCTGTAATAATCTATTCAACCCCCCTTCTAGATTATTATTGGACTTTCAACTTGTTTCATTGTGAGCCTGTTGGTTGTTCTAGATAATGGATGGGCCAAATTTGAGCGACAATCGTAGTTATTTTCTTCTTGTTATTATTTGCAATTTGCAGTATGTATCCTTCAATGAAGATTTATTGACATGCTATGTTGTAGCATCACTTGAATATATAGTTAGCATGGCGTTCAATTATTCTCTCTCGTTGTCACTTCAGATCCAAGGTTTGGGCTAGCTTGCTTGGGAAAAGTTAACATGGCCTACGAGAATGATCAGGATTTGATGGTTCATTTTTATGGATTTGTTGCAAAGTAAGGTCTCTATTTCCCTCCCCCAGTTTTGTGTATCTGTTTGAGTTGCATGTGTGAATTTGTGTGTTTTATGGTAATTCAGAGTTTCCATATAATTTACTAAAGATGGAGCATAACTGTGAGGTCTGTGATAGTATTGCATTTACTGTGGTCAATGAAGAGGCCTAATTAACTTTCTTCTTTTCAAACAAAACTCAAAACTTCATTTATGTGAAGCTTGAAGATTGGCACCTCATTTTCAAGATCTTTTTCCTAATAAATAGTTTTGATACTTACCCTGCTGCTTCATTAGTCCTTGCATTCATCAAGAAAAGCTCAAAATTCAAATTTCCACCTTTCTTTAAGTATGGAGAATTAAGTTTGCTGATCTCTCTCTCTCTCTCTCTCTCTCTCTCTCTCTCTCTCTCTCTCTCTCTCTCTCTCTCTCTCTCTCTCTCTCTCTCTCTCTCTCTCTCTCTCTCTCTCTCTCTCTCGTCTATCTATCTATCCATGCCATAATTTTCGCCAAGTAAAAATTATACTTGGCACTTTCAATTATCTTTGTCTTGTTCTGCTACCGTCTTGTTTTTACTATTTCATGGTATAATTAGCCAAGAGACCTATTTCCATAATTCAGTGATTTCTTTTTATCACAATCATACATAATAAATCAAATAATGAACTCCACGCTGGTGTCGTATATTTTTAGTGAAGCTGTGCCCTCCACTACCTCTCTCCTCGCCCACCCCTTTCACTTTCTATCCTTGTGTTTAACGAATACTTGTTTTCTATATAATATGGGTGTTAGTGTTCGTGCCCATTGATAATTGACAAGAACTCCTTTTACTAGGTGTGTGTCTAAGAAGTTTTCTTACAAATGTAAATATCTGAGATTATATAATCTCATGCATGGGATATTAGTGGTACTAATTTTATGTAAATTACAGGGAAGAGATAGCATGTGAGGAAGCCGAACTTGGACCAGATAAATTTGCTGAAAGAATGCAAATGCAACAAAAGTTGCACGAAGAGGTACAAATCATTGATTTCAATAAGTTAATTATTATTAGGTAAAATAAATAATATGAAAATGCTTGGTTTAACCTCGTTGCAGCAATTGGAGATGCTAAAGCACATGCGCAACTTTCATCTAGACGACCAGTCTGCAATCCTTGAAAAGGTAACTACATTTATGCTTCTTAAACCCACACGGGATATTGATGATATGGACCTCCAGAGATGGAGACTGTCTTTGGTGAATGTTGTCATATAGTTTCTGAATGTTCTGGATATTGGTAAGAGACTCGTTAGATCAGATCAGAGCAGAGCAGGAATCATCTTTGTTGGTTTGAAATACACACTTATTAGCATCAGTTGGACTGGTAAAAACACTGTTATGTAATTTATTACCTGGACATAATTTAATTAGCAGTTTGGACACTTGGAATGTAGCTGCTATGGGCAGAAAGAACGCGGAGTACATACAACAGTATGTAAGTAAGCCCTTGCTTATATTGCAGCTGAAGTCTTCTAGCTGGTGCACCTCATGGATAATTGAAGAAAAAGAATCACTCATTTGAGCTGTCTGAACCATGGGTCATTAGAGCGTTTGGAAAGACGAGTTCAAAGATTGCAACACAGCGCCAGCAGACTAGTAATATACAAAATATAATTGTTTGAACGGTGTCTCTCTCTCATCACATGATACGTGATGAAAGAGAGATTACGCTATCACTACACAATCTCCATTAATGAATACTTTCTGGCCGATAATGGACTAAGATCCAACTTCTTCTTGTTGTTGTTGTACCCCAGTCTAATAGATCCGTCAAAAGGATAGCCTCTCTCTCCCGTCTCCACATCCAATCTTAAAACATTTTTGTATTTCTTTTTCTTATATAGTTTAAACTTTAAAGTAGATCTTGTTTGGGCTGCAGTTGCATCAACAGATGGAGATGGCTAATTTTGATGGTGAGGCGTCAGTCTTGTCAGTTGAAGAGATCCAGGATATTGTTCGAAGGAGGGTAACACCTGTATATACGCCAAGCTAGCTAGCTTGCTTGCCCTTGTTTTTTCTTAGTCAACTCTAATGTTACTGTCTCCCGAAATAGAGGTGGTTCTATGGAGCCAAGGCAATGGATTTTTACTGTGTTTTTTTTTTATAATTTTATATTTGTTTGCTGACACTTTGTAAATCGTCCATTTGAAAGTCTGTACAATGATTGAATTCTTTTTCCCTGGTAATTCTCATTAAGAAAAAACTTGATATCAATTAGCAATTGGACTGCATCCATGATCAGCCCAAACCCAAATTTCTTCGGGTCCTTTACAATAATATACAACATTTAGTAAGTAATTACAACAATAGTGCACTCGTACAATATTTATACAATTAATACACTTTCTATATTTATTTACAATATTAGTGCAATTAGGATACCTTAATTTATGGAATTAGTATAGGATTCAATTCATAATAATAAGGAAACCTAAAATCAAGGAGAAATAACTGCCATAATTAATAATTCAAATTCAAATATCTTAGATCTAACAACAAAAATAAATTCAAATTCAAATATTCAAAATTTGGCAACCTCATCTTCCTCCTCCCCTTCGCCGGTGAGGCCCAATTTCATGTCAAAAAAAAATAAAAAATAAGAACACTGCATAGGAAAGAGAGAAATAAGAGAGTGATGTGCAATGTAATGTTGATAACCAAACCTTCGTACCAAGGTAACCAAACGTTTATACCAAGGTAACCAAACCTTTATATCAAGGTAACCAATCTACCTCCACACCTGCAATATGAATTGGTTACCTTGGTATGAAAGTTTGGCAACCAACTGCATGAAGGTTTGGCTACCAATTGCATTACATTCAAAATTAAGATTCGGTTATCTTGGAATGAAGTGTTGGTTACCTTGGTATGAATAATAGGTAACCAACTGCATGAAGTTTGGTTACCAACTGCATCACATTCAAAATAAAATTAGTAACCTAATAAAACTGAATTGGTTACCTTCATACCAAGGTAACCAACACAGTCATACCAGTATGACTGTTTGGTTACCAACGTATGAGGTTTGGTTACCGGTGGAGTTGGAGAATGGACCGGTGGTGGAGGGGAAGCAACGGGTGGTGGAGGGGCCTCCACCGCGGCCAGTGGCGGGGCTTCCACCGACGGCCACCTTGGATCTATTTGGGGGAGGAGGAGAAAGGGGGGCGGGAGGAGGAGGAGGCGGAGGAGGGGGAGGGGGAGGGGGAGGTGGTGGGGTGGGGTGGGGGCGGGAGGAGGAGAAAGGAGGGGGAGGAGGGGATGGCGGTGGGAGGCGGAGGGAGGGGGTGGGAAGTGGGCGGGGAGAGGAGAAGGGAGGCAGAGGAAGGGGAAGGAGAGGGTGTGGGGCATCCATGGCCGACACTGATGATTTCTCCATTTTCAAGCTTCTCAAAAGCATCCATGGCCGACACAGAGAGTGGTGGAGGTGTTATATGGTTTACTTATTAATTACTTAATTTAATAAATAAATTAATACTAATCCCCTAAATTAAGAAATCCTAATTGCATACTAATTTTCTAAATTAAGGAATCCTAATTGCACTAATATTATAAATAAATATAAAAAATATATTAATTGTGTAAATATTTTATGAGTGCACTGTTGTTGTAATTATTTTAAAAAATATAATAGAATATGTAATTGTCCCAATTTCTTCGGGGTAATTGCATTGGATCGAGAATTTAACTGAGCCGAGCTTGAGTGAACTAAACAGTGGAGTGGTAGTTTACTTACTAAACTTAACCATGGCGGGAGTTTTGGCAGATAGCCAAGTTGGTCTAAGGCGCCAGATTAAGTTTCGGGTCCAAATCCCACTCTCAACGCTTTGTTCACTTTGGCAAAATAAAATAGGCTGAAAGGGCTTAGGTTCACTTTTGTTTTGTACATTTTGTTTAACTTAATAACCAACCTTTTGCAAAATAAAATAGGCAGAGTCGAGGAACAATGAATGAATCTCCTTTCTATATATGATATGATAAGATGAGATGTTGTACAAAAGTAAATCGAGAAATTACACAATATTATATATATATAGCAAGTAAGTAGTCTTATTTAACTCTAAAAAAACTAAAAATGGGGAAGAATGAAAAGAAATTACTAGCAAAAAGAGGTGCTACGAACGTTCATTTTAGCCGGCGGAATCACAAAATGCCACAGCCTACCTTCAGCCTTCACCAAATACTTTTTGCACAGAAACTCTTCCGCAAAAGCCTTCTCAACATTCCTATTTACGTCATGAAGAAACACGTGCGTCACCCCTGCTCGCTTCCTCGTCCTGGCCATCACCGCCGCCGAGAATATCACCGACATCCTCCCCGGCGCCGTCGCAAAATACCCCCTTGGCGCGTCGATCATTATGGCGTCCCACTCCTTCCGGTACACCTCCTCCGGCAGCTCGCTCAGCGCTAACCTGCACCGGCTGTTTCCGCGCAGCGACACTTCCGGCGGCAGGCACTGCTTCACGCGCTTGTAGGACGAGAGGAGGTCGTCGGCGTCGGAGAGGCGGGTCTCGTACCGAATGGCGTGCACGCGCAGGTGGGGAGCGTCCTTGAGGGTCTTGTGGACCCACTTGATGTCCTCCTCGAGGAATATGGTGGTGCCACGTGGGTTGATGGAGGCCCACATGAGGGAGTCGTGGCCGAGGCCGTAGACGAGGAAATTACAAGGGGCGAGTGAGCGGAGGACGTTGAAGGAGACGGTAATCTCGGCGATGCTTTGCTGTGGGACCAGGTGTGACGTGGCGTAATGGAGGATTGCGTCGAGCTGGATCGGGGTGGTGGGTTCGTAGTTGGGGCGGGCGAAGGAGCAGAGTAAAGAGGTGGCGGAGGTGGTGGTTCGGGTCAATTTGGCGATGGTGAGAAAGCCGGTAGTTATGACGGCGATCACGGCGGCGACGAGTAATCGCTTCTCCAGGACGGCATTGCTGCTTCTGCGATTAATATTCTTCAATGGTAATAGACCTTTCATAACTAACTCTTTCTTTTTTTGGTTTGGTTTCTGTTTTATTTTATATTATTATTATTATTATTATGGGGTGGATTTCGTTCTCTTTTTTTGGTTTGGTGCGGAGAACTGGAGATGCGAAACTTGCGAAGAAGGGAAGAAGATGGTGGGGAATTTTCGAACTTTTTAGTATTCAGAATTAATTAAGGGAAAGAGAAACAAAAAATAAGGACGGTTAAAAATAAATAAATAAATAAATATACGCCATTAAAGTAGTAGTAGTAGTATGGAGTACTTGAAGAAGCTAGTACTAATAAATTGTTTTAAAATTTCATAACCGATGGAATACTTGATGGCATCGCTCAACACGTGGCAAGATCATCCTGTTTCCAATACATGGCTTACAAAGTACTGTAGTGAGGGTGTACACACGACACGAGAACTTTACTCAAAGCCAAGGATAAGGTCTACCCTTTAATTTAATACCCCATCTCTGATCTCTCTCCTTCCCTTGGTAACGCTAACACTGCATTTCTGTCCGACTAAGTTCAATAAACCCTAAATAAATTCATCGCACTTTAATTGTATACGCATTTATCTCATACACATAATTAACATATTCTAATTTTGTTGTTTAGTTTGCTATTGAGGTTTTGCAGAGTACTGGCAGATGCTGCCATGAGTTTAAGCTTAGTTGTTGGAGCATTTAAAGGACTTTCGTTTGGTTCAAGCTCATCGTCTTCTTGCTTTAAAGGGGACTTTGGATCGATTCACGTTGGCCACAAAGTTTCAGTCTCGTTTCCGTTGCAATGTCCGCTGACGATCGAGTCTGCGCATAAGAAAGGGGCCGGAAGTACCAAAAATGGCCGAGATTCTGCTGGTAGAAGGCTTGGAGTCAAGATTTATGGTGATCAAGTCGCCAAGCCTGGTGCCATTATCGTTCGCCAGCGCGGAACCAAGGTATATTTTGTCTCAATTACTGAGTTGTTAATAAACCTCACTTTTAATCTCTAAGATTGATTTTTTCATGGTTAATTACACATACATCTATATCAATTTCAAAAGCATGCTATTACTGAGTGTATGACTGAAATTGTCTATTTGTACCATTTGAGCAAAATGTAATTGAAACTTTTGTCTTTGTGGGGAATTAGGGATGAGCAAAAGTAAGGTAGGAAAACAACAGACACTCCATTACTCAAAATTCTAACAATATAGTTAAAAACTTGACATTACTTTACATTAGAATTTAGTATTCTAGTGTTTATAATTTAATTTGTGTTCAAAATATTTATTATCTTTCCCTTGCATTTTCAGAGTGACATGAATATTAGCAGTGTTAAATTATGGAGTATTTAATTACATTTTACAATATTGGTTGGTTCATCACTTCATCTGCAGTTGATTCGAGATACATTAAGATATTTATTTTTTTTTCTAATAAGAGTGGATTAGTTCCCACTGCCATTGTATGACACATACATATTGAATTAAGTTCATTTTTTGTATAAACTGCTAATATCATTGATTGGTACCTCAAAGACTAACATTCTTCCTGTTACCAAGAAACTCAATGTTGAACTGCTGCTCCTCACTCTTACATTACAACAAATCATCGCTGGAAAATACAGAGTAAAAAATTGTATCCGAAGAACAGGGGGATACAAAAAAGTATAAATCCATTGATATTTGTTGTTGAATGGTTGAATCTTAGATTGACCTAAGATAAGTTACTTCCAACATCATTTGATCGTTAACTTAATAATATAACCGTACAGATGTAATAAACATGCAAAAATATGAAAGTACAAATTTTTTTTGTTTGATTCAAGGCATTGGAATATCATTTTTATAATAGTAAAAATAATATGGATATAAGTATATCTTTCGACAACTTAGATTTTAGTAACTTTTATTGTTATTAAGTTGCTGATGCATAATCTCAAATCAAACAAAATTTTACATAATCTCACATTTTACATTTTTCTTTAATCCGTACGGTTAGATTATTAAATTTACAATCAAATGATGTTGTATTGGAAGTGACTTAAGATAACATACCTTAGGTCGATCTAAGATAGGTCATAGTCAAATACTTAATAATTGTATTTCTTTAAAAAGATTAAGAAATTTCAACCCAAAAGTAATTGACACGCAATCATGGAGAAATAAGAATCCTCGTCCTCTTTCCCTACTTTTTCTTCCTCGCTCAAGTAACGTTTTTGCTTGCCAGGTTATTCAGATGACTATTTTATGCTATTCTTTTAAGTCACCATAATAGTCATGTTGATGCTTGAAATAGAGGTTTGGTTGCGATATTTTTATAAATTAGAATGTAGATAAATTGTAATTTATTGTTATATTTATGTGCATAGAGACCGTGTAGTTGCCCCACTACTATCTCTTTTATTGTCAGGTTGTGGGGTCATGTATTATTCAACTTTGGAATATTATGGTATTTACTGTTTAAAGTCAGCTTCTTTCCTGTTATCTGAACAAGATTGGGTTGGACATGTATATTTTTGGTATTAAATGTGTTTGGACTTGGAAGTGCCGTTCTGTTTAAACTTAAGAAGAACTAATCGATTGCAGAATGCTAAGCCCTTCGGAGGTTTGTTAAGTTCCATGTGTGTAGAAACAGGGGTAAGCGAGGATTCAACTTTTAAAAGGGGAAAAGTATGGAATTTTAGCAATAGGGGGAAAAGTTTATAGATTTTTGCTATGATATTAGGGGCAAGTATGGAATTCTATATTGATAAAATTTGAGACCTTCTTTAAGCCTTTGCTAGAAAATAATAGATGTAATACTAGTAAAAAAGGAATTTGTCAAAGACATGATAGCCATTGCTAAGAATGTTTCTTATGGTACATGTGGCTCCTTGAAAGTTAAAAATCTTCTTAGTAGATAGCCAATGAGATGCGAAATTGTCTTTTCATTCCTAGTTTCCTATCTTGCCCACTCATTTTCTTTAAAACCATGTGTGCTCGAGGCAGTTTAAGTTTAGGTTAGTTCCATTATTACATGTATAAGAGGCAGAAATCGTGCTCTAGCATTTTGTTCATTGCTCTTAGGAGAGGGTCTTTTAGGAATATTTTTTTGGTTATATTCGTATATTGAGGATCATATGTTGCTCTTACCTGCTACCAAAAGAGTAACTTTGAGTGCTGTGGCTAATTAGTAGCCCATAGGACTACGCTGAACTTTTCTTCTCAAAAGTTCATTATTAGTGACTGTTGGTTGCAAGCTGTAAAAGTTGCTCATTGATCCACGTGGTTGGTTATCTTGCCTGCACAGTTTAGCTTATGGTAATCTTGGTGAAGGATAATATTCTGAAGTCATCAAGATGTTTTGTGAAAATGAACTTGTATGAAACAATCAGACTTTAACTGCTTTTGTAAGGGACAATGACAACCTTGAATTTTATGGCAATTAAGTGAACTATAATATTAGTTGTTGATACAAAGGAAGTGGGTTCGAGCAGACAAGGTGAATGAAACCTAATGCTTTGAGAAAGTATTATGAAACAACTTGGGTCAAATCACAAGTTCGAACAAATCTCGAGTCAAATACCAAGTCCAAATCGAATCAAGACCTTAAACTACTATCCCAATAGTATTTTCTTGAGTCATCTTAGCCCACCACAGACTCGCCCAAAAGGTCAAGAGTGAAGGTACCATTGTTAGTAATTTAATTCCTTATACACATACAAATTTTTTTCATATCTTTTAATGTGGGATTGGGGTGTTACAAACTCCTCCACTTAAATTTCTTATGTCCTTGTCAAAATCGATCTCCACAGATTTTTGCCTTTTTAGCACTTAAAGTTTTGACGTCCTGACGTCTTCGTCAGAATTGATCACACAGTCCATAGATTCTCGTCTCTCTAGTCATTATGGGATAATACCGACTGACTTCGTGTCTCTACCTCCAGACCTTTCTCCATTGTGGGATAATACCACCAACCTTCGTGTCCTCACCTCTGACAACCTGATCGGATGACCCTCTAGCCATTATGGGAAAATATTACCAGCCTTCGTATTCCTACCTCCGACAATCCGATCGGATGACCTAACCCGCTTTCGAGAATATGAAACAAATCGTACCAAATCTTAAATCCGGAACAAATCTAGTCATTGTAGGGATAATACCTGCAAGCTTCGTGTCTCCACCTCACCATTGTGGGATAATACCAACAACCTTCATACCCCCACTTCCGACAACCCGATCAGATGACCCGAGTCTAGCTTTCGAAAGTCGGCTCTGATACCATATGAAACAACTCGGGTCAAATCCCAAGTTCGGAAAAAATCTTGGGTCAAATCCCTAGTTCGAATCGAATCAAAACCATCCAAACAAAGTCTTAAACTTTTAGCCCAATAGTATCTTCTAGAGTCATCTTAGCCCACCACAAATTCACCCAAAAGGTCATGACTGAAAGTACTATTGTTAGTAACTTAATTACTTATACATAGACAAATTTTTCTCCGATGTGGGATTGGAGTGTTACACATTGCATGTTGTCGTGTTTAAAACTGTAATTCTTACTGAATTATGGATTTCAGGTTTATCTTGCCTTCCAGTATTTGTGCAAGTTTACTGCACTTCAAGAATTTATGCCAACTCTCTCGAATATTGGTCCCAGCGCTTTGAGTGAGATCTGCACCGCTTATTAGTGTGATGTGAACAATTTTGTTAGGATTTGTGAATCACTGTTACGGACTGTACCATGTACACACTGTGTTACTTTATTATCCCGCTAATGATTTTTCTGTCCTTGGCACTTTCAGTTCCATCCAGGGAAGAATGTTGGGCTTGGCAAAGACCACACCATCTTCTCTTTGATTGATGGATCGGTCAAATTTGAGAAGTTCGGGCCTGACAGAAAACAGGTGAACTTGTAGCTAGAAACCTTCCAATTATTGCTTCAGACACAGTTTCCTAACAAGATTATTGCTTTGTGTAACCAGATAAGTGTCTATCCTCGTGTAGTGCAACCTGAAAACCCTAACAGTTATAGAGCAAGGAAAAGAGAATCCTTCAGACTTCAGCGCGAGCGCAGGAAAGCAAGAAAGGAGGGCATTGTTGCTCAACCTCAGCTAATATTGGCTTCAGCAATTGATACTACAGAGAACAAAACAAATTGTTGATGGCGCAAGTCACGTGTATATGTAACTCTAAGGACACTTGTAAAAGGTTGTGACAAGCTTTTCAATTTATTATCTGTGCATCGCCTTGTAAAAGTTGTTGCTTAGAGTACTTGTGCTTTACTTTGAAGCTCAGTGCAAATCTGATATTGGATTTGACTATTATTTAACTCCTGATTTTTCTCTCATTTACAAAGCACATGAGGGCTATAAGGGTACAAGTTTTAGGGATTTAAGATTTTAAATAGTTGAAGTAACACATGTTCAAATTGTCTTGCCGAAAATATTGAGCTATCTTGGTATCCTTGACATTCATTGAAGTCACGTTCAAGTTTACTTGGTGCTCCTCCAGAAACTCCAGAGGTAAAAGGGCTGTGTAGTCTAATGATTTTGTTCTACTCAAGTTTTTGGCTTGAAAACTTGAGTTTTGACCCATATATTTCATGCTTCAAACTGGCGAAGAAATTGTTCAGACTTACCTTATTAAACATGCACCTCGGCTAGGCTATCTGGAATTGTTGTTCAAATACTTGGAAGTTGATAGCTCCATGAAAAGAATTGACAAATCTGATATAGTATCCATATGCATTCCTTGATGGACACACACTCTCTCACTTGTCATGTAAGCACAATAGGTCTAACAAATAACTACTAATATAAGTGGAACATTAATTACTTCAACAGTCTTCATGAGTCGTGAACCAAGGACACCAAGAACCAAGGAATCAAATACATCAAAGAACACAAAAGTACTATTTCTTCTTTGCCCTACTATGGTTTGGACACTAGCATTCTGCAACATGCAACCCCGACTACCATAATGCTAAACCGATTTGTATAACATAAAAAGAATAGCATCCAAGCTCGCACGAGGCAAAAAAGGCTTTTCCATTTGAGGAGTTAAAATTACAAAAGCTATAAAGAGAAAAATTGGACAAAAGTAAAACTAGTGGGTACAAGAGTATTTGTCTAGAAAGATCCTGCAGTACAAAAACATTCTTCTCCCAACATCCATCTTGCATGATTTTCCATGACCTGTAAATATAACCACCGAGTCAGTAACTTCAAAAAGGTAAATTAAGTTAGAAACTAACTTTTCCACATTTTCTAACCCTCAACTTTGATTAATCATTGGAACAGAACAAAACCAATCTGAAATTTGTTATAGTTCAGGTGGCTTCAGTATCAGAGTAATTCCTTTTTCCTCCAGTTAACTATGTTGAGTATGATACTGTTTCCATTCAAAATTCTATCAAGCATATGGCTTGCAGAAATGTAGGGCTGTAAACGAGCTGAGCCGAGCTGGGCTTTGACTTACCGAGCTTGTCTAAAAGTTAAACGAGCCAAGTCAGACTGGGCTTGGAATCTTGTGTATGAACTCGACTCGTTTATAAACGAGCTAGGCTTAAGCCAGCCGAGTCAAACTCAAGCCTAAGCCCAACCCGTTTATTATTTTCTTTCATTTATTTTTCATTTTTCACAGTTTTTGGAAAAGATAAATATATAAGTACAATAAATGTTTTGTATTACATATTTTATATAAATAAAACAAAATTTTAATTAAATAATTATTAAACGAGTCGGGCTCGAGTCGGGCCTAAAAGAATCGAGCTCGAGTCGAATACCACACTGTTCGAACTCGGCTCGTTTAACTGAACGAGCTCGAATCGAGCTCGATCCGGGTCGGGCTCGCGGGCAGCCTAATTCATTTACAGCCCTACAAAAATGAAACCACCCCACACCTTAATGACATTGCTTTGTTTAATTTGGGAAATAATGCATAGAGTTTAATGACAAATGTGTTTTAACTCCAGGCAGTTCATTGGCAAAAATTACACACAAGTTTCAATTCATAAGAAATAGCATAAAGAAAGAGAAGTAACAAAGAGAGAAGTGAAGAAGAAGACCGGGGAGATGTCAACAGATTCCAATTAAAAATCATTTTGAGTTTTTTCTACGACATTTACATTATACACAATAGAAGCACCTGAAGTTTAGGTATTAACTGTATCCAAAACTAAGTACTATAGTACTTGATATTGGACAATTAACACTAGCAGAATTAGTTAACAAAGTGTCCATAAAAAGGCGGTCTCTGCTAGTGACTGCCACTTACAAGTTACAACTGTCTGTGCTCGTAGTGATGTGAAGTCACTATCAAAATAATGTTATGACGTACTCTTTTCATGTACTATATTTCAATTATGGTCTATGGAGATGCCGAAGATGGAAATAAGATGCACGCGTCATAGATAAATTATAATGCATATAAAGCAGATAATATTACCATGTTTAAACCCACAATGGTATTAAATTTCATGACAAGAACACATAAGATACTCAAACTACCATAGAAGTCATAACTAACATACAAGAATGACATAGACAAATGAACTACAGACTGTATCAACAAAAATTGAGAATTAAGCCTACTAATGAGGTGAGCTACTCACGATCTTGACTCAATAAAAAAAATAACTTGACTCAACTCGAGAATTTAAACAAGCTGAGCCTAGAGCAGGAGTAGAAGCAGAAATTTCAATTCAATTATATATATGATATACTTAAACTCTATTAAATAACCATTAGGTTACTCACTAAACAAAAGTATTACCTTAAGCTTAGGATTTTGTCCTAGCGCCGGCATCATTTAGGTGAAATTTTGTTTTGGATGAATATTTATCATTCACTTTAGAAAATTGATGTGATTAACCTTAATTGAAGTTATCAGGATTAAATAAGCTCGTAGCAGCTAGAGCACACTGGCTAAGAGCTCGAATAATAAATGAACCTAGCTTACCACCTATTCCTTTGACTAGACTAGTGCTTGACAACATAAAAAATCGAACTTAAGCAACCAAAACTGGAGTCAATCAGCTAAATAATCCAACACAACAACAATTAAGTATTTACAGAGAAATTACATCAGATATGAATATGCCTTTGTACGTATATAAATTCAGGGGAAGAAATAGGACCTCAAGAAGACCCGACGATGATGTTGTTAATAGGGATGAAGATGAGCTTCACGAAGAACCCTACGAATCCCATCACTACGAAGCCAATCGCCGTACGAAACGCGACCTTGGTGAATTCTGTGAATCAGACCAGAAAATGGAATCAATAATCACAACGATTTGAATTTAGGGGAAAAAGTAGCAGAAATTGGAAGGAAAGAGAGTTACAGATTTACCTTTGCGATCAGGTTTGTGGCACCTCTTGACCAGACGATAGCTGTCCTTTGAGAAGTCTCTAAGTGGATCAAATACTGAATCCAAAGCGTCCATATCTTTCTGTATTGTATCTAGAATCTAGATAGAGAGTAGATCTGGAGATTGGAGATTGGAGATTGGAGATCGAGAACGCAGGTAGGTAGGTAGGTAGGAAGAGACGAACGAAGCTACTCCTCAAATTTGACCACCAGTTTTGACTTTTATTTTACCAATGCGGAAAAAGGAAGTGAATTCAAGTCCACATGTCCAATTAGCCTCCACGGCTCTGACGGAGTCCAACGGGTCAACAACTTTTTTTTTTCTTTTTTTAAATCTTTTTGCCAAACTGAGAAAAGAAAATAGATATTTTTAAGAAATATATTTTATTCTTTTCATCTAATTTTAAACATTAGTTAAAATATACTAATAACGATGGTATAATATTCAATTACTAAAAATAAAAATAATGACACATTAAGAACTTCTTATTATTTTATAATATAATAAAATTTCAAAACTAATTTTAAAATAAACATAAAGAAATATATTTATAATTTTAGGAGTACTTTTTTGTAAAATTATCATCCGTAGTGTGAAATTATTGTGCACGGCGTACTTGATTATGAAATGTATAACATTCTAACTAAATGCCTCCAAAATGGGGAATTTTTTATTTTTAAAAAAAGAAGAAGAAGCAAGTTGTATTTAAATATTAAACAGTATATTGAATTGCAGCAACCCTCACCAAATGCACATTGAATGGTCGTACATCTTATTTCTTATACAGCAGTCAAAACCTATGTTAACAAATTTCAAGTTACCAATTTCACAGCATCATTTTCAGAACAGCTGAAGCCATTTGACTATCTGGAAAACTAGATGGTCCGGGCTTTAGCTTCCATCCTTCAAGGATTTTTATCTCTTTGTTCCTGCAGGTGCAGAGTCCGGCTTTCGATCATGCTGAACAGACCGGGGGACAAAAGCAAGACCCCGAGTGTTGCGACGACCAAAGCTGATGGATGAAGGGCATGAATCTGACGTGCTCAATTTAGAGACGGCCGAAATAAGTCCGCTCATAGTTTCTTCTTCGACTTGCATTGCACTTGAAGCCTCTTCTGTCTTGTGTGCTTGTTTACGTCGGGACTTCTGCCGCTGCTTCTTTGATTGATGGGTTTTCTTAAAGAACTCAAAAGAAGTGGGGAATTTATGCTTGTCCACCAGATGTTGTTGCCGAGCTTTGTAGCTTTTTAGCTTTATAACACAGCCCTCAACAAGGCATTCATACTGTTACAACAAAATATATATCAATATTAGCATTAAAGATGCCTAAAGAAAAACATAAGGTTGTTATGGAATTATTATCATTCTATACATGATCAACAATCAAAGCCGGCAGGTGATTGAACAGATAGAAGTATTTTTACCGCTGAATGAGCTTCTAATACATTTGAAAATGGTCCAAATATCGTTTACTACATGAAAAGTTCTATCAATTATTGAAAAAGTAAAATAGCTGCAAAGTAACTGTTTCAACTTTCAACTACCGAAAATGCAATGAATAAACTCAAACCACGGAGAACCAACTCAATTTGAAGAAATAAATATTACACGGGGAGATTATCCACTCAAATCTCTCTTAACTTTTTCAGGATTTCACTTCTGCCAATCCAACCATTGGATTAGTCTGCCAGGCGACCTTGCATGCAAATCAAAATAAACTAATCCAAGATTTAGCTTTAAAATAAAGTCATCTTCGGTAAATGTGATTTCAAGGATCAAAAGCGTATGATGTCCATTAACTAGATAATTGGCACTAGTAATGAGAATATCAAGAAAATATCCAATGTATTAGATTGGCAACAGACGAGTCATGCAAAAATATTTGAGGTGTAAGCATTTTTAGTCATACACCTGGTTTGGATAAATCCTACCCTTATAAAATGCTGATATAAAAAGAATTACCATAGCAAAACCACGAGCAACTTTTGCCTGAAAGAAAGAATCATGCACTTCAGAAACATGTATGCTGAGAAGGCGTGATGTAGGGTATACTCTAGAGCAAACTGAACAAGAGGCAGTGTGCCGTGCATTATGGTGATCTTCAAACTCCTCCACCGAATTCAAATGTGTACCACAGCCAACAATAGGGCAAAACACTCCCCTGGTGAGAAAAACTAATTATGTGAGTCATTTAGAAGGAAACAGTTGTTCCAAAACATGTATTAAAGTGTACCCTCTTAGTTCCTTGATAGTACAAACTCAATATATAGACTTTCAAACTATTGAACTTAAACAAGGATAAAATTTTCCAACTTAGAATTTGAGAAGGCTTTCAACTCAAAAGGATTCTAAATCAAAGTAGGAAAAGGATTTCTTAACGGTGCCATAATCAGAGTGTAAAGCACATATACTATTTTAAGTACTGAAAAACCACTAGAACTATATAGTGATAAGACTCATCCAACTACCATAATAGCAACAAGTAATACTAGGGATCTCAACCTGAGGCGTCATTTAATATTAACGGACAACATCATAGTGGATCCACAAATTATATATATATATATATATATATATATATATATATATATATATATAGGCAGTGAAGCACAGAGTAGGACCCGCATAGGAGAAAAAATGCATCTAACCAGTAATACCTGCTCTCCTTATCTTCAATATTTACAACCTGTTGCTTTTCATCTTCTGTTAAATCCAAAGCAACCTGAAATTTGAAAGGAAATAAGATTCAAAATCATGGCAGGCAAGTGAAATCAGGAACACTAAGCTTTGGAGGTTTGGCATTATCAATCAAGTTTAAAACATCATTAACAGGAGATCTGATGAAGTTACTCTGGGAAAAGAATTAATTTCAACAGAAGGAGGATTTAATCCAAACAAAATAAAATTTGCAAACGAACAAATTCCACAAGTGTAAAAGCATGTGTAGTAGTAAACAGACACTTTACCAGAATTCAAGTTGGAATGACTGTAATTAAATAAAGAAAAGTTGTTGTCACAAAAGACCCAATAGAAACTTTGATGGTATAACTTCCATTTAAGTGCGCCTATGTCCTCAATTACATGTACTGAACAGTTAAAATTTTAGAATACTCCCTCCGTTACGAATTATAAGATCAATATTGACATTCTAAAAGTCAATTTAAGATATTTTCAAATTTAAAATTGATGTAATTCATTTAACTTGTAAAAACAATAAATCTTAACTAGTACTCTAGTATTATTTTTTAAATAGTTTATGATATCCATAATTGTATTAACTTAACCTAAATGAATTCATACTGATTTTGAGTTTGAAAATGTTTGAAATTGATTTTTAAAAAGTCAATAATGATCTTATAATTTGGAACAGAGCGAGTATAATGTTTTAGCAATGATAGCATTATTCCTGTAGTCAAAATGATAAAACAGTACAGTTCACGTGCCAGGAATTGAGTGGTAACCACTTAGGGAGAGCAAATCAATTAGAAGAAAGAGAAAAGATGATTGCACTTCTACACAGAAACAACTTTGGAGAATAGTTTTAACATAGTTTTGCTGTTCAATTGGTTGAAATTGTTCATATCTTAGTCACTCTCCAAAATTAAGCAATCCTTGAACCACAAGGAAGCGTAACTAACTAACACAAAAAGAAGACCTCTCACGCTCCCTCCCTCCCTCCTTCTCCATTCCCCATCCTCCCTTTCTCTCCAACTTTGGGCAACAGGCTACAAGAATGTTTACAAACATTGATCCATGTTTACAAGCATGCACGTGAGCACACCTCTGCATGGACAGACACAAACACACACACAACACAACATACATTGAATAGATCATTAAAACACTAGAACTGAAAAGAAAACCCATATTGAGAGATGTTAGATAACGTGAGACAATAAAATGATAATCAAAAAAAGTAAAGTCATATGTTGTTGAGCCTACTTCAGTTGGATTTGACAAGTTACAGCCTGTCATTTATTTACTTGTGTACAATGCTTTACAGCCTGTTATTTATTTCCTTGTGTACAATGCTTAAGCATCAATTTTCAGTTAGCAGAAACTAAATAATAAATTAATTTAAACGTTGAAGTCTAATTTTCACAAAATGTGAAATCTTGTACGTACACATAGTTGAAGATCTCCACGATTAAACACTCCATGTTCCTAGTTAACGATTCAGGTCATCAAGTGCTTGCTTTCACCCTGTTACTACCCCATCTTTCCTTCCTCTTTAGCTATTCTACTAGTAGTCTTGTACTCATTATCATTTAGTTGTGCAACGAATCATGCTGTCCCCTATGGTTCCGTAATGATCTGCAGTCAAATTAGGAACCAGTTGGATCATTTGAAGAATATGTTTGAGCCAAGCTAGATGGCTATTTTAAGGGACTAAGCTAATATTTCAGCCACACTATGAGCATATTCAGGAAGAATAAACATTGTAATACTCCTCCTAGAAATCAGTATCGTTTATAAACTACTCTATGCAACAACAGCAATCCAACATCATAGAACAAATACAACAAAATTAGTGTCCAACGCTTATAAATTATGAGTACTACATTTAAATGCACAATCGTATTGTGATTCACATTTCAGCCACTTGCGTTTAAAGCTTTTGGCATTAAACTTTGTGGACCTTCTGACTGGACAAAAGGTCAACATTGATCCCCTAGATTTTCGAACAGAGGGAATAAAGTTTATACCAGTTAAACTTGTTAGAAGTTATTATTATTGGGGAAAGCGATCAACTCAAATATTACTTGAATAGAATAATGCTATCTTGATCTTAAAATTATCAAACAAGTGAAGGTTAAGGGGATTATATAGTATTTTTCAGAATACACATCTAGATGTAGCCTTTCACTATTTATATATAAAATCATGCATTTATCTTTTTAAAGTTCCAAATTGATTGCATTTGTTGTCATTTGATCTCTCCCTAAAGTCAAACCTCCAATTGAGTCAAAAAGAAAAAAATAGTCTCTACAGTCTGCACACACTTTCAAAATTTGATGAATTGGTGAAGCTCTTAAATATTAGCAAATCAAGTATTTTAAAACATCAAGTTCAGTAAGGGGCCTAAGGGCTTGTTCAAGCTATATAAGAGAGCAATACGAGTGACAAGTAAACAAAAAATTTGTATAGCAATTAAAAAATCTCCTCATTTGTAGCAAGACTAGCCAGAAATGTTCAATCTACCTTTAAGCTGTAACACAAGGAAATTTCTAATTTTGGAACGGAGGGAGTGTAAAAATCGCTCGATTGAAGCCAGTCCTCGAATCAAACACATACAAATCGAACTCAGATACCTCAGAGAGTCGTATGATCAACAAATCGTCAAAAGTAAAGAATAAATAAGAACGAACAGGAACATATATATATTTGTATACAAATATATGTTGTATATGCATACAGTCGCGATGTAGAGACAATTAAACAGAAGGAAAAGGAAAAAAAGAACCTGTTTGGCGAGAAGTTCTCTTTCAATGTTGCCAGAAGCGAAGAAAGGAGCGTCTGGACCGAAACGTCGACGAACTGGATACCAGTAATTGAAACCTAATTCAGCTTCCTTCTCCACCAACATCGCCATGTCCTTTTGTCCTTTCCTATCCTTTCCACCTAGAGAGAAAATCTATTTTTGAAGTATTTTACCGTAGTTCTGTTTTGAATTTGTTTTGCAGAATCCAGACTCGATTAGAACGACAAGAAGAGGGATCATGAGTGTACACTCGCGAGTCATGAGACTCGTGACTCGGCTCATTTTTGGTGTGTAAATGGGCCCATTGTGTTTTCATTATGATTGGGCTGGATCCACTATAAACTCCGGGTTGGGAGGTCAGATTTTCGGCCATTACGAGCCCATTTTAACTTCAAATTTAAAATCAAATAGAATATTTTGTTTATCAACTATCAAAAACAATATATAATAATTTAAATTCAATTTATTTGGTTGGTCATCATACCTATTTTGTGGGCTAAAATTTTTGACATTAGGGTTGGATTGTCCCAAAATTATAAGTCAGACATTCGTGTATACAATTATTATATCAATCAAAATCTATATACTCTCTCTCTTCCTCAAAAACAAACTTAGTTTGTTTTTTTTTGGTTAAATTGACCAATTTTGTAATTAAGTATTTCGTTTATGTTTTCAAACCTATGAAAATTGAAGATTGTAGTAAATTCCATGTATTTTTTTATGTTTATAGTTTCTCCACTTATATTTACAAAAAAAATAGTATAAATTAGTTTTGATTACAAAAAATGGTCAATTTAATTGAAAAAGTCAAACTAAACCAATTTTTATGGAAGAGTAGGAGTATATAATAATAATAATTTAAAAGAGGATCCTACAATTAAATTAATTTAAAAGTATTTGATTGAATAATTTTCTCATGTGTTTATGATATTTTCACATAATTCTCCCTCACGTGAAAAGAAAGTGGGTCCCACTTTCATGTGAGTGGGGACCGTGTGGAAATATAAAAAATCAGGTTCGTTCCTCAGATTTTGGTGGTCCAGGACGGAAAATGAAAATGAAACCCTTTTCGAAATATTGTCTTCACCAAAAAAATGGTATAACTAAATAAATAAAAAATACAAGTTGTTTTCAAATAAGTGTCTTTCCGAAACTTAAAATATAATAGTTCGACTACAACAAAATATATGAGAATTTCAACTACAACAAAATATATGAGAATTTCAACTACAACAAAATATATGATAATACATTCATTGAAAGATACTTCTTCTACTATTCCTAAAGTCAAAATCATCAATCAAATGTTCAAAATCGTATATATATATATATATATATATATATATATATATACGATAAGGATCTTAGGCTCACCCAACTAAAAGCTCACCCAACTCACCCCCATTAGCGACGGTCCGGGCGACGGTTCATCCGTCGCTATATATACAACCGTCGTCTATATGTTATTCGTTGCTAAAAGCTAAGACGACAATTATATATATAGCGACAAACCAAACCGTCGCCCGGTCTGTCGCTAAAGGAGGGATGAGTTAGGTGAACTTTTAGTTGGGTGAACCTAATATCCGGACCATATCTATATATATATATATATATATAAATTCGGGACCCCTCTTATCGGGAGCCCAGAACGGTCGACCCTTCCACTCATACTCAAAAACCACTATGTCAAAAACTCATATAAAAATAGTGTTCTTCTTACTATTTTATGAGGACTAGTCATATGTGAATTTTATTTTAGTAGACTGTCACACTCATGCAAGCGAGGCCATTGCAATACTGTTGCAGAGTTGTTGAGAAGATTACTGGTTTTATCAATAAAAAATAATAATGATGATGTTATGTCAATTTAAAATGTTTTAATTTGACACGCCAGAGGAGAAACAAAAAATAAAAGCATAAGGTATTACCATGCTGCTGATCACCAAATCAAGCATTATTGATTGACCTTATACAACTATATATGTATATCAGGCTAGCTAAAGATGATGTACTTTAGGATATTGATGTTTCTCCGAACCATTTATTTTTTCTTTCCTTTTGAGAATACATACATGATATATCTTTTTCCTTTGAAAAAAAATAATAATCTTAATTAATTCTATTGTTTTTAACATTATCGAATATGTGCAATTACTCATCAAGCAAATTTTAATCTTAATTAACGATGCTAAAATTAAATTTTCCTTCCCATCTTTGTTTGTTGAAATATAAGATCAAGGTTTTTAAATTTAAAATCGATGTTATTCGTTTAACTTATAAAAATTTTATTGTCTCTAACTAAATTAATTATATAAATTTTAAAATATTTTAAATTAACTTTAAAAGTAAATATTAATCCAATATGTTGAAGCGGGGAGTATTATTTATATTTCTTGCTTTATAAATTAGGTAGAAGTCTATAATGACATGAAGTTGCATACATAAATAAAGACTGTTGATAATACCAGAGAAATAATTTTGTTGTCAGAGTAAATATGCAGTTAGCAACATTCTTTCATTTATTTTGATAACACTTTGAACTTTCAACGGCACTTGTTGTTCTGATAGTAAAATTATTACTCTAACATTATTAATAGCCTAAACAAAAAGACAAGTAAAAACATACCCACATAAACAAAAGTATTAAAAGAGTAATAAAATAAAAATACAAGCTCAATTTTATGTGTGCACTGAATAAACCCCCGAGGCCTGGGTCCATATGCAATCAGCAATCCACATCAAGGTAATGGCAGCTGCTCTAAGTTGTAATCAACAAGTTATGTTTTTTACAAGGCAAACTAGTAATTCAACTTGTGGAAAGTTACAGCTGAAAGTCCCCCACCCCCACGAGTCATTCACTCCTCCTAGGCCTTCCTTCCTTCCTTCCTTCCTTTCCAACTAGGAAGGACCAAGGAGTTTTTCCTAAAACCAAACCAAACCAAACCAAAGGTGAAGAACTAAGTTATGTATTGAATTTCTGTATTCCTTAATTTGTTGGAAAACTAGAACTAGTGTTACAACAAGAATTCAATACACAAAAATGGCTTCTTCTTCTTTTTTCCCACACTCTACCATTTAATTTAATGACCTTTCAAAGCACTGAATTAATCCAAATTTAGCTCAACTCTTTGACAAGTGTTCACATTGGTTGTTGTCATTTTCACCTGTAACAACCCGGATCAAATCCCGAATTCGGAACAAATTTCGGATCAAATCCCAAGTCCAAATCGAATCAAATCAATCCAAAATAAGGTCTTAAACCACGGGCTCAATAGTGTCTTCTTGGGTCATTTTAGCCCATCACAGGCTCACCCAAAAGTCACGACGGAATGTACTATTGGTAATAACTTAATTCCTTACACAAACAAATTTTTTTCATATCTTTCGACGTAAGATTGGGGTGTTACATCACCTCTCCGAGTAAATATCGTGTTGAGGTGCTCAAACTTCCTTCTCAACTATAAACACTAGCAATAAAAAATAAAACCAAACCTACACAGTTGAATTTTCAACAAACTAGATGTATGAGCTAAACTATTAGTAGAATTTAAGTCGGTCGGTCAGTCAAATATGAGAACTAACCTGGTATCTGTCAGCCGTTTGATCAAGCACCAACGTTCAGAATCAAATGTCCAAAATGCCTGTTTTGTTTTCTTTCAATGTAAAGGACATTATTATCCATAAAATTATGCCTAGTAGATATAGAATTATGGATGGATGGAAGCTAAACATTTGGACTTGAGTTGCCTAACTTTGCTAAACTTCATTTGAACAATAACATGATGATGATGATTATGGTGATGTGGCGGCAGATTATTGTATAAACAGCTATACATGAAAGAAAGAGACTAATAGGAATAGCCATCAGAACAAAAGGAAGAAAACAGATAATATAGCTACTAGAAGGCTTAGACCAAGAATGTGCATGCAACTACTTCCATATATAAAATTCATCCAAGGGTCACTTTTATACTGCTTACTTATTCAATCATCCATCTTTTCTATATATAAGAGTTGACAATGAAGCTACATATATAGGTGAAGAAAGATATAAACAGAGAAAGTATGGAGACATGGAGAGCCTTGTGTTTGTTGATTTCGACCGTGCTTATAATAGGCCGAGGAGAAGGGCAATTACAGGAGAATTTCTACAGGTCAACTTGTCCAACTGTTGAAATCATCGTGAACCAGGCCGTTTCTACAAAGTTTAGCCAGACTTTCACAACAATTCCTGCCACTCTTCGTCTCTTTTTTCATGACTGCTTTGTTGAGGTAGCATGAAATAATTTTTATGTTTGTTTTATCTTTATATCTGAAATTTAAAGTATGTTTGTAGTATATCCTAATTTAGGCCTGCCCATGACTCTATGTTTTGCAAAAAAACACCAGATATGCCAAAAAGTCTGAAAAGTGTTTATCCACAGTTTAAGGCCTGTAAAAGTATGCAACAAATAACACAATGAATGTTTATTTTGTGCCAAGGCAGAGGGTGATTGATTCCATACAATCAGAGGTAGAAGCAATGTTAATCATGATAGTAGCTGACTAATTAATTGATTCCTAAAAATAAAAAAAAATCGATCATAAAGCAATGATGGACAATTTATATGATTAACATGTGGAGTTCAGTACAGTACCTGAATTTGCAAATCCCTCGGCTTTCTTCTGCAGGGATGTGATGCCTCAGTTCTAATTGCATCACCAAATGGAGATGCTGAAAAAGATTCTGCAGATAATCTTTCGCTTGCTGGAGACGGCTTTGACACTGTAATCAAGGCGAAACAAGCAGTTGAAGCTGCATGCCCTGGGGTAGTCTCATGTGCAGACATCTTGGCTATTGCTGCCAGAGATGTAGTAGTCCTGGTAAACTCAAACAAGCAAAAACAAAAATCTCCAAGATTTCAAATTTTAGCAAATCTTTAAATTCTTCTGTTTGTCTGATGTGATGAAAATACTCTCAGGCTGGAGGCCCTTCATACAGCATAGAACTGGGACGTCGGGATGGACTTATCTCTCGGGCATCTCGAGTTGCTGGAAATCTGCCAGAACCCTCCTTCAATCTCAAACAACTAAATTCCATGTTTGCACAACACAATCTCACCCAACTTGATATGATTGCACTATCTGGAGCTCACACTCTAGGTTTTTCCCACTGCAACCGCTTTGCAAACCGCCTATACTCATTTTCTTCGTCTTCTAAAATTGACCCTTCTTTGGATCCAAGCTATGCTCAGCAGTTGATAGCAGCTTGCCCTCAGAATGTAGACCCTAGCATAGCTATAAACATGGATCCCGAAACTCCGCGAGCTTTTGACAATGTGTATTACCAAAATCTGGTTGCAGGGAAAGGTCTGTTCACTGCAGATCAGGTGCTCTTCACTGACCCTGCATCTCAGCGTACTGTTAATGATTTTGCTAACAGCCCTGGTGACTTTAATGGAGCCTTTATCACTGCAATGAAGAAGCTTGGCAGGGTAGGTGTCAAAACTGGAAATCAAGGAGAGATAAGGAGAGACTGCTCAACCTTCAATTCATTGAAGACAAGTCTATAACAAAGTATTAGAGCACCAACATATTATGAAATAATGAAAAGAGATTCCTTGAAAGCATCCACTGTGTAAATGTAATTAGTTTTTTTTTTTTAAGTTCACAAATCCCGATGTTCAAAATTTGTTTCCCCCAAAAGAGTACTATAAAATAATTGTGAATTATTAGATCGTAAACATTTGGTGTTAATATGCACGTGGTAATGTAACATGCAGCAGCAACATGCCATAGAAGTATGCCATGTAGTGAAAATCACATTTCATATGTTTCAAGAATGTGAGAAATTAAATTTCAGAATCTTCGCCCCCTAGTGAATCAATTTCAGATAGGATTTGTCAATTATAAAGCAAGCTAAAGAGCCAAACTCAGATTGCTTAGCTACTGCTCAGTCTGCAAATGCTGATATAAAGCTATAATTTGGTGCAAATGACGTATAAATGATGAAATTCACACAAACCTGATCCTTGTTTGGGAGATTAATGGTTAAAAAGCTTGTGTGTTTGCTAGTTGCTACATTTCCTCTGGCTTTTAGTTATTGCTTACTGAGAATTTCTTCTCATTCTGTAAGAATGCATTCCATATTAACAAGTATGCAGGCAACACTGCACGTCTGTATTCATCAATTTTTTCCGGGTACTAATCCTTTAGCCAAATGGAAATGCTAACAGTTACTATTCAGGAAATTAGAAGTCTGTTTCTCACAATGCTGATGCAAGAGAACTGAAAATCAGAAGTTAAAAAAATGAATCCTCGGGAGGAAACAAGAAAAAAATATTTTACTATTAATTAATACAATATTACACCGTAGATGATCAAAACTGCAATCCAATGATACTCCAAGTTAAGAGGACAAGGAAAAAAAAAGACAAATAAGCCAACATTCCAAACAGAATATCTTACTTCACTCAACAATGAGATAGCACCTAGCTGAAAATAAGAAGTGGTAGCGACTAGAGCGTGCCTCGTTCTCACCATCTGAATGGCCTTCTGGAGCGTGTGATCACATTCATCATCTCCTGTCAAAAATCTTCAAGAAGATGCTAGCTCTTCACCCTTTCATCAAGGATAAAAACACAATTGGTTTTACACATGAGGTCCATTTTATTTCTCTTTCTCCCAAGTCAAGTGCGAGATTTTCCATAGAGGTTGGCATAAACGACCTTAGTCCTGTAAACAAGTATCATGCTTAAAATAACTGCAAGAATGCAGAGTCCGGACATTATCAAGGAAGTCAAGCAGAAGCAAACAGCCCCATCACACTTCCGTGGTTCATCAAGACCAAGAATGCCTGAAGAATTTGATCCCAAACTCAGTTGATTGTGATGGTGCTGTTGAGCTTGCTTCTCTGCTTCACTGTCGTATATACTGCTTGCAATGAGACCCGAGAAGACTAGCGAACCAGCAGGGTTTGCAAGGGTAAGAAAATTGTACAGAGCCCCAAATTTTTTCAAACCGAACAACTCAGAGGCAGCGGCAGGGACAATAGCCCAGTGAGCTCCATAACCAAGCCCGATCAGAAGAGTGCCAACATACATTGCCCCAGGCCAACCCATGGCAATGAAAAAGTGACCAAATGCCATTATAAATTGGGCAACAGCCATGGCCACGTGCCTTGGATAAGCATAATCCCTGTTCGACAACATTACGGTTGCATGAGGAAAAGAGAAAATAGACGCAGTAAAACAAAGAAATAGTCGGCGTTCAGGAGGATTAAGGTGAATTTATACCTGACAATTATCTCGGAAAAGTATCCCCCACCAACACGGCCTAGAAAGTTCCAAATGCTGATCAGCGAAACAAATATGTGTGTGTTATCATAACCTAAGGACTGGCTCATTTGCCCCAAATTATCAATGACAGTCAACCCAGATCCCGATCCCAATAGAAGTGAGAAAAAGATGAGCCAAAAATCTGCCTTTATCAAGGCCTGAGTCAACGTAAAGTCCTCCCCTCTATGCGGACCCCTTCTTCTCTTGATCCTCACAGCTCCTTCCGCAGCTGCTTGAGCTAGTTTTGCTTGCAGCTGGGCAATTCTCTTTTGCCTTTCTGAAGCTGGAAGTAAGTCTACTCCCCTAGGCTTCTCATCTTCCACCTCACTGAATATAATTTCATTAGCATCATGCCCGGTTTTGATGGGTTTTTCTCTCTGTGCCTCAGGTAAAAGAGCATCGTGTGCTGGATCTTGTGGCTCTTGGGAAAAGACAATCCAGATAGGAATCACAATAGGAACTAATAAGATAACGAATAAAATCACTGTGAAAATTATTATCACAGTTTGGTTTACATCAACTAGATCTTCAACAAGCATGACCCCCATCAAATAAGCAGCCAAGATGAGGCATACACAATAGATAAATGAGGCACTTGACCCATCGGATGACCGCACTTGTCTGTGACCCCCCACAGGCCTGACAATGAACATAAGAGCAATAATCACCATTGCCGGGCCAATTGCCACCATAAATATAAGTGATGCATGATCGGGGGAATGGATTAGCACATATATCTGAGTCAATATCGCACCACTCAATCCAGCAAATCCCTTTAATATTCCCACCACAGGACCACGACTTTTGGGAAAGTTCTGCACGCACGAGACTAGTGCTGCTGTGTTGAAGTAGGTCTCACCATTTGTTCCCCCAAATATAAGAATGCACATCTGCATAATCGATTCCCTTAATAATGATCGTGGACAACATTTAAAAGTTGAGATGTGAAGAGAAATTCAGAATATGCCAGCATACAAATAAAAACAAGTGATTGTTAACTTACAAGTTTCAAATTGACATAAATATAAAAACACAGAATAATAAATATCCATTTAAGCATGACAAAGTTAATATCAAATTATAAACAATCAAAGCAAAACTCCACTAGTCAAACTAATCCCATCAAAATCACAGCTTGATCAAAAGGAAAATTGGATTGATACCAAGCACCCAAAAAAAAAAAATCATGCTCTGAATATTCACAAAAAGCAGAATCTAGCAAATATGAAATATCCCATAATTTTACCCCCAACAGAAAATTGGGAAAGAAGACAAAACAAGCATTTAAGATTTAAAATCTAAAAAAGGTGACACAACAGGTGATTTATTGATTTCTTTAAGAATCATTGGTGAGAGAAAAATGAGATGAAAATACAGAGATATACTCACAGCCCACAATGGCAAAGTGGGAGCTCGGCCAGTAACGATGAGCCAAACCCAACCATACCCAACAAAATTCTGAAGAGCGCCAACAAGAAGAGCAGCCCACATGGGCAAAATCTCACACAAACTACCAGCTAAGAACCCAACACTGTCACCAAGATCCTTAGCCACACCCAACCTCGCAACTTGCCTTTGATTATAATTCAACGAGCTCTTAATTGCCGGTGATATGCTCCCAAACAAGTACCCAACTCCCGCGCAGGATTGAATCCACATTGCAGCCACAAACACCATCCATCTGTTGTTGAAAAATTCAACCAGCTTGTCTTTGAAATGAGCCATATTAAGCTAGTTCCTTTTCTTTTTTTTTCTTTTACTTTTTTTCTAATTCCTCATATGGATTTTGGAGATCTATTGACTAGCAGAAGAAGAATGGGTGCCTGATGTGATTTTTTGCCGGGTGATGAATTGATGATGACTTTTTGTTTGATTTTTCGTTATTCTAATGCACAAGACGAGAGATAGAGGTCGGAGCGATGTTATATTTGATCATCACTTGCGGAGCGGGGAGGGGAGGGGAAATGACCTTGATGTTTGAAATAATTATGGAAACGCCATTTGTGCTCTAGGCAATTGAGAAGTGTTGAGGATTCGTCGTCTTGTTGCAGAACAGAGAGGGTCATCAATCATTGTCGCGCTGTACTTTTTATTACAACTAATGCTACTCTCGCATAATGTTGTGTCACATAATTTTGGGTTACATACACACATACATACTGTGGATTCTACGTCACATGTAAATAGGGATATACAAAAGGTCCGAGGTCTGCGGCCTGACTTTGGTCCGGTCTGAATCCGACCTGATCAAAGCCCGGCCTGGTCAAGGCCCGACTCGGTCAGGCCTAGCCTGGAAGGCTTGAAAAGGCCGCTATTTTTAAACAAAAATCTGGCCTGGCCTGGCCTGCAAAAAGGTCTGGCCTGACTGGGCCTGAGGCCTTACATAATTTTTTATCCAATTATTTGTAATTTTTGAACTTTAAATTTATAATTATTCATCAATAAATTATAAATTTTTACTTATTCATTATTGTAATTTATAAATTATAATACATTAGTTTTAATTAATACATCAATAAAGTTTAAAATTTTAATTATTCATTCTTGATTTTTTATAAATACATTTAATTATATATATATTCAATGAATATAACTATTTAGTATTAATAATAAGTTAGTTACTTAGTTGATTAAATATTAATAATAAGTTAATTTATTATAAATACTACTAATATTTAATAATAAAATTTTATTAATATTTATTGTTACTTTAATGTTAAATATTAACATTAATTAATACATTAATAAAATAACGTTTAATATTAAATATTAACAATAAGTTAGTTTCTTGTAAATACTCAAGTTTTTCATTAATTTGAATATGCTAAATTCTTAGGGGAATTTATGATTTTGGTTATTTTTCAGGTATTCTGTTGTACCAATTTAAAAAAATAATAATAAAGTAATTAAAAAACTATTTAAAAATAATACTTGAAATATAACTGTGTAAATGTTTAATGACCATAAATAAAAAGATATATGTGTATTTAAACTTCACAAAATATATGTCCAACCGATCCTAGTACTATAAGAAAATAAAATAGAAACTAACTTTATATTCAAAAATAAAAGTGTAATCAACAGTATTTTCTACGAAGTGCATAGTAAATAACTATACATATATTTAGGAAATCAATTTACTTTATATTCCAGTTACATCTAAATTATATTTTCTTTTAATTTAAGAGGAATATACTTATTTTTGCTCTAATCATTCAACTTATATTGGTGTGCAGTAGAATGTTAAAATAAAATCTTGCATCATTTTTACAAAATTTTATTAATTTATATTTTTAATATTTAATAAGTAACATTAAAAAAAAAAATCAAACCAGTCAAGGCCTTGGGCCTGGCTTGGCCGGAACTTGGGCCTGGCCTGCAGGCCTAGCCAGACCACAGTTTAGCGGCCAAGGCCTGGCCTGGAGGCCAAAAGTCAAAGGCCTGGCCTGACCTGGTCAAAGCCCAAAGCCTGACAGGTCCAAACCAGGCCGGCCTGTTATGCATTCCTACATGCAGGGCCCCCAAATATATGTGTATGTAAGACCCCAACTTTTATGAATAAAGATTTAATTTTCTTTATATATTATTTCGAAATAGTAAGGTGTTGACTTGATAAATATGAAAGTTATGGGTGAAATGTGCAAATATTTTTAAAATGAGCAAGTGGTTATAAAATATTCTTGTTGTCGGGGAATATTCGTTTGGTCATGGAATATTCTTGTTGTCGGGGAATATTCGTACGACGGCGCAGCTATTTGTGGGCCCCCACAACGGAATAACTGTCGGATATAGAAAGCGACAGAAATAACCTTTTTACAAAATAACGGCGTAGTTGTTACCGTTAGTACTGTTGAAATACCCGGTGGTTAAAATACAGTGATACGCGGTGTTGCACAGTAGCACACGGTATTGCACAGTATTTTGAATTATTGAGTCTTACGTGAGAAGGCACTTGCTCAATTATTGTTACAGTAATTACTGTTCAATATTTTATATTATTGACTCAATAATTGCTACGATGATATCTTATATTATTGACTCAATAATTGTTACATTGACTCAATAATTGCTACGTTGCTATTTTATATGATTGATTCAATAATGGCTACAGTTGATATTTTGTAGTATTGATTCAATAATTGTCGTTGCACAGTATTTCACGTTATCAACTCAATAATTCATATTATTTGAATAATATTATTAGATAACATTATTGACAATGTCTAAGGAAGTTCTGTCTAGGAGGGGTTATTTAATTGCGCGCCAGTAAGGAGAAGTCCTTATCGGAAGGCCCCCTCTGTCCTGGGAACGACCTGGTTGTCAATATTGTAGTTCTATAATATTATTTGTGAATAATTAATTATTGATTTATATGATAAGGAAATATTTATTTTGTGGATATTAAAGATGGAATTGGCGCTGGTGAGCTTTTGTCAATATTTTGGTGTGAGAAATCATCTGTTTGTGGATTTCGGATAATTTATGTTGGGAATTTGGAAAAACTTTCTTCTGCAAAGTTGTAGAGAATTAAATTTCCTATGGAAAGGACATAGAATTTGTATTTTTCTGACAAAGGGGCTATTTATTATGAATTATTGAAGTTTCGGAAAATAAATATATTATTTAATGGGTGGGACCCACTTTTGTTGTTTTGTTGAAAAAATCAGATTTTTGGTAGCAGCCGGCGGCGGAAGAAAATAAAATAAAATAATATATTTTATTCATTTAGTCTCCTTTGGCATCCTAAGCTTTTCCTATAAATAGGGTGCTTAGGTTAGAATTGAAAATCACACCAGAATTCGAAGTTTTCTCTCTCTATAATATCGAGCGTATTTTTGTGAGTATTTCAATACTTTGAGTATTAGCATTCAGTGCAAGTTTCTTTCGAAATTATATCCGATATTCCAGTCAGAGGTATTGTTCTTTTGAGGTAAGGGATGTTATTTTCTTTCGTAAATGATGTTATTCTTTTCAATATCATTATACCGAAATATTGTCCTGGATTTTATGTTGAAATTCTTACTTTTTCCGTCGGAGTTACTATTCACGTATACGGCACTATTCACGTATACGGTACTATTTACGAATACGGTACTATTCACGAGTACTATTCACGAAGTATGATTTTTCTTATGGAGTTTCTATCTTTTCTGTGTCGGGGATTACTATTCACGTATACGACACTATTCACGTATACGGCACTATTCACGTATACGGCACTATTCACGGAAAAATTAAAATTTCTTCTGTTTGTTCAAATTGCTTGTTAAGGTTACTATCCTTGATTGTATCCAAGTTTTGAGCTTTATTCTTGAATTTTGCTTCACAATTGATTATTACGAAGTATTTGTGAATTTGATAAACTGAAATGCGAATCCTTGATCTTTGTCTTTTATCTCACTAGATTCGTTCTTTAAAATGTTTTTCATCATCCTCAGTCTTAAAAGGTGATGTAACTGAATATCTTTGGCCTGTAGAGCAAAGATGAATGATTACCTGATGAATATCTTTGGCCTGTAGTGCAAAGATGACAGGTGTTGAGATGAACATGACTACTGATGATGCAAATGAATATCTTTGGCCTGTAGTGCAAAGATGAATATTTGATTCGAGATGTATATTGATTGATGTTACAGGGATAAAATATTGATGATGGACTTTTAAATCATAGAAGATAGTAGACTTGATTCTCTGCTTAACTCTTCTAATGATTTGTTATTTCCGCTGCGAATATTGATCTAAAGTTGGTTGTCCATTATATTTTATCTGATTTGTTGAAGGCTAACGATATTTTATTTTCCATTATCTTAGTCATAATATTCTTTACTGAGCTAGTTGAGCTCACCCTTTTCATCTGTTGTCCTCTTCAGGAAATGAGAATGTTGCGGGGACTAGTCGGGGGACAGAGTGATGGTCCGAGTTAGAGCAGTAGTAGTCCTCACTATTTCTGATAAATAGTGTGATAATAATTGTAATGAGGACTTAGTTTGAATCTTAATATTTTCTACATATTTGTACTGTGACTCACAGTTGTGTGGTCGTATTTTGCACGATCGTATGATATAAAGTTTGTATTTGAATTCTGTACCATGTATTTGGCGACTCAGAATGGGTTGGGTTGAATGGACCTATTCTGGGGGGCGTCACAGTTGGTATCAGAGCTTAGGGATATGATCTCTGGCGGAGATCGGGGAATAGAACTAGGAGGGGAGAGACGAGTAAATCCTTCGCTAGTGTATCCTACCTAAGCTTATGTGGTATTTAATTGGTCAGTCGGAGCATAGGGTTAATATGTGATATTTTGATTTGTTTAATTAACCCTTGTTTTATGGCAGTATTTGAGAATGGCAGCTGAGAATGTTAACAACGAAGTGAATGAGACCGTGGAGACACCTTTAATCGTTAACCAGGAGAACGTGCAACAAGAAGGCAATGTTCATCCTGAAAACAACGCTGGTCAAATGATAAATGATGAGATGTTTAGAAATTTTTTGCAGTTCATACAAAATCAGACGAGGGAGACTCGTGTGCAACATACAGGTGGAGATAATAACAGCACGCGAGTTGTCACTGCTAAGCAGTTCAAAGAATTGGGACCACCAGAGTTTCTGGGAAAGCCAGATCCGATCAAGGCGGAGACGTGGATTAAACAAATTACCAAGATATTTGATGTCTTGGGATGCACAGAGGAACAGAAGGTTCCATTCGCCACGTTTATGTTCCGTGGAGAGGCAGATTACTGGTGGGAATCTGTGAAACGTACCCAGCCTACCACACTTAAGATGTCTTGGGAAGCGTTCCAGAAACTGTTTAATGACAAGTACTTTCCTGAAAGTATTCGTCATATGAAGGAAGTAGAGTTTATCAGACTCGAGCAAAACAACATGACGGTATCCCAGTACGAGGCTAAGTTCGCGGAGCTGTCCAGGTTTGCACCTCATTTGGTGGAGAATGAGGAACGTATGACGCGGATGTTTCTAAGAGGTTTGAAACCCGAAATACGTCAATACCTCATTTCTCATAAGTTTTCTTTATATTCGGATGTAGTAAACAGGGCCCAGTTATTGGAACGAGATAATGATTATGTTCAACCGAGGGACCACAACCAAGGTCGTACCGGTGGCAGTAGTCATCGGAGCAATGACAACCAGCGAGGAGGAAAGTATGACAGAAGTGGTAACCACTCCGGTGGTTATCGTGGTCATGATAGTAGAAGAAGCGAATCGGGGGGAGATTTCAAGAAGAGAAGGTACAACAATGAGAACGTGAAGACGTCGACATCAGCACCAGCATCAACTGTTTCGAGGGGAGGAGAACGACCACCGGTCGTATGCTTTAAATGCGGGAAAGAGGGACATATCAGCCCAAACTGCCCACAACAATTCAAAGGATGCTATAACTGTGGAAAAGAAGGACATATAGCTCGAGATTGTCCTATAGCGAAACCAAGTTCAGCGGGGGTGGTGATTCCAAAGGCGGTTGCAGACAAGTCAAAGTCGGTGATTCCTGGAAGAGCGTTTGTCGTGACATCCCAAAACGCGAGGGATCCGCACGAGGTGATTACGGGTAAGCTGATCATAAACTCTTGCGAAGTTTATACCTTGTTAGATACCGGTGCTACCCATTCCTTTATTTCACCTGCTTGTGCTCAACGTTTGAACTTGACTTCTGATAAGTTAGACTTTGACTTATCTGTTGAAACTCCGTTAGGAGAAACCTTTGTTACATCTACAGTTTACAAATCTTGCTTGATTCAGATTGGTACCCTTACCTTACCTGTTGATCTTATATCTTTGAAAATACTTGCATTTGACGTGATTTTAGGAATTGACTGGTTAACCACTTATCATGCCAAAATTGATTGTTTTCGTAAGGTTGTTAGTTTTCATATTCCTAATCAACCTGTTGTGCGAATCCAAATCACCAAACCACTAAAATCAGTCAATATCATTTCAAATCCCAAGGCTATTCGTTTATTGAAAAACGGATGTCAAGCTTTCTTAGCTCATGTCACTGATCTAAATCAGAATACATCAGATTTGAATGATATTTCCGTTGTTAATAAGTTTCCTGATGTATTTCCCGAAGAACTTCCCGGTCTACCCCCAGAACGTGAAGTTGAATTCTTTATTGACCTTGAGCCCGGTACAAAGCCCATTTCTAAAACCCCATATCGAATGGCTCCTATTGAACTTCAGGAGTTAAAGATTCAATTACAAGAGTTGTTAGATATCGGTTTTATTCGTCCTAGTACGTCTCCTTGGGGTGCTCCTGTTTTATTCGTAAAGAAAAAAGACGGGAGTATGCGACTTTGTATTGACTATCGGGAGTTGAACCATGTCACCATTAAGAATAGGTATCCGTTACCTCGTATTGATGACCTGTTCGACCAGTTGCAAGGAGCACAATTCTTTTCAAAAATCGATCTTCGTTCTGGATATCATCAGTTGAAGATTAAAACTGAGGATATTCCAAAGACTGCTTTTAGAACACGGTACGGGCATTATGAGTTCTTAGTCATGTCTTTTGGACTGACTAATGCTCCTGCTGCTTTCATGGATATGATGAACCGTGTATTTAAGGAGTATTTAGATCAATTCGTTGTTGTCTTTATTGATGACATCCTCATCTATTCTAAAAGCCGTGAAGATCATGAACACCATTTGAAGTTAGTACTTCAAAAGCTTCGTGAGAACAAGCTATACGCCAAGTTAAAGAAATGCGAGTTCTGGCTTGAGGAAGTAGCATTCCTTGGGCACGTGGTATCGAAACGTGGAGTATCTGTTGACCCGGCGAAGATTGAAGCAATACAAAGCTGGGAGCAACCTAAGTCGGTGACCGAGGTACGAAGCTTTCTAGGCTTAGATGGTTATTATCGGAGATTCGTAGAGGGATTTTCTCGAATCGCTACTCCATTAACTCAGTTGACTCGGAAAAATACAAAATTCGTTTGGAGTGAGGAATGCGAGAAGAGCTTCCAAGAGCTCAAGAGGAGACTTATTTCGGCACCTGTTCTGACAATACCATCTGGTTCGGATGGATTTGTTATCTACAGCGATGCTTCAGGCAAAGGGTTAGGATGTGTTCTCATGCAACATGGGAAAGTCATAGCCTATGCCTCGCGACAACTCAAAGAATATGAGAGGAATTATCCTACTCATGATCTAGAGTTAGCAGCAGTCGTTTTCGCGTTGAAGATCTGGAGACATTACTTGTACGGAGAGAAAGTGGAGATTTATACAGATCATAAGAGCCTTAAATATTTCTTCACTCAGAAGGAACTCAACATGCGGCAACGACGTTGGCTTGAGCTGTTGAAAGATTACGATCATACTATCCAATACCATCCTGGAAAAGCGAACGTGGTAGCTGACGCGTTGAGTAGAAGATCATATGTGGGAACGAGTGCGATGATGTCAAGTATACGCGTAGAACCAGCTTTGATTGATAAAGTTAAAGCTGCTCAAGCTACGGATGCGGAGCTGATGAAGATGAAGAAGAAGGTGCAAGAAGGTGCTATTCCAGAAGCAAGAATCGATGAAGAGGGAATACTTCGAGTCAACTCCAGACTTTGTGTTCCTAACGATTTCGATTTGAAGTATAGAATCATGATGGAGGCACACAACACACCGTTTGCAATCCATCCTGGGAGTACTAAAATGTATCGTGATCTTCGACATACATTTTGGTGGAGCAATATGAAGAGAGAGATCGCGGAGTTTATCTCGAGATGTTTAACTTGTCAACGTGTAAAGGCGGAGCATCAAGTACCGAAGGGTCCATTGCAACCACTGGAGATTCCGAAATGGAAGTGGGAGCATATTACGATGGATTTCGTTACGGGTCTTCCCAAGGTTTCTCAAGGCTTAGATGCGATTTGGGTTATTGTTGATAGATTAACCAAGTCTGCTCATTTCTTGCCGATACGAGAGACTTATTCCCTTGAACGTCTTGCTCATATGTACGTGAATGAGATTGTGAGATTGCATGGCATGCCAGTATCCATAGTTTCGGATCGTGATCCCAGATTTACTTCACGATTTTGGATCAGTTTGCAGAAAGCTATGGGTACGGATTTACGATTCAGTTCGGCTTATCATCCTCAAACAGACGGACAATCGGAAAGGACTATCCAAACTCTTGAAGATCTATTGAGACTCTGTGTTCTAGACTTCAAAGGGAGTTGGGATAAGTACTTACCATTGGTGGAATTCTCCTACAACAACAGTTATCAGGCAAGTATAGGCGTAGCTCCATTCGAAGCGTTGTATGGGAGAAAGTGTCGTTCTCCAGTATGTTGGAACGAGGTGGGTGAAGCAACATTGTTGGGACCAGAGTTAGTACGTATGACTACAGAAAAGATCCAAATAATCCGACAACGTATACAAACGGCACAGGATCGACAAAAGAGTTATGCGGATCTTCATCGAAAGGACGTGGAATTTAATGTTGGAGACCATGTGTTATTACGTGTTACTCCGTGGAAAGGAGTTACGAGGTTTGGGAAGAGAGGAAAGCTCAACCCACGATTCATTGGTCCATTTGAGATTCTTGACCGAATAGGAAATGTGGCTTATAGACTCGCTTTACCTCCAAGCATGTCTCGTGTTCATAACGTGTTTCACATATCCGTGTTACGTAAATATGTGAAGGATCCAAACCGCATTATTGAGTTAGAACCAGACGAGATAGCTGAAGATTTAACGTACGAGGAGGTACCTGTCAAGATCTTGGATAGGAAGGAGCATGTCCTACGCTCGAAAATTATACCTCAAGTTAAAGTTTTGTGGAGAAACCATACAATTGAGGAAATGACCTGGGAGTTGGAATCGGAAATGAAAGCGAGGTATCCTCACCTTTTCGACATACCAGGTACGTACGTCAATTTCGAGGACGAAATTTCATAAGGAGGGGAGGTTGTAAGACCCCAACTTTTATGAATAAAGATTTAATTTTCTTTATATATTATTTCGAAATAGTAAGGTGTTGACTTGATAAATATGAAAGTTATGGGTGAAATGTGCAAATATTTTTAAAATGAGCAAGTGGTTATAAAATATTCTTGTTGTCGGGGAATATTCGTTTGGTCATGGAATATTCTTGTTGTCGGGGAATATTCGTACGACGGCGCAGCTATTTGTGGGCCCCCACAACGGAATAACTGTCGGATATAGAAAGCGACAGAAATAACCTTTTTACAAAATAACGGCGTAGTTGTTACCGTTAGTACTGTTGAAATACCCGGTGGTTAAAATACAGTGATACGCGGTGTTGCACAGTAGCACACGGTATTGCACAGTATTTTGAATTATTGAGTCTTACGTGAGAAGGCACTTGCTCAATTATTGTTACAGTAATTACTGTTCAATATTTTATATTATTGACTCAATAATTGCTACGATGATATCTTATATTATTGACTCAATAATTGTTACATTGACTCAATAATTGCTACGTTGCTATTTTATATGATTGATTCAATAATGGCTACAGTTGATATTTTGTAGTATTGATTCAATAATTGTCGTTGCACAGTATTTCACGTTATCAACTCAATAATTCATATTATTTGAATAATATTATTAGATAACATTATTGACAATGTCTAAGGAAGTTCTGTCTAGGAGGGGTTATTTAATTGCGCGCCAGTAAGGAGAAGTCCTTATCGGAAGGCCCCCTCTGTCCTGGGAACGACCTGGTTGTCAATATTGTAGTTCTATAATATTATTTGTGAATAATTAATTATTGATTTATATGATAAGGAAATATTTATTTTGTGGATATTAAAGATGGAATTGGCGCTGGTGAGCTTTTGTCAATATTTTGGTGTGAGAAATCATCTGTTTGTGGATTTCGGATAATTTATGTTGGGAATTTGGAAAAACTTTCTTCTGCAAAGTTGTAGAGAATTAAATTTCCTATGGAAAGGACATAGAATTTGTATTTTTCTGACAAAGGGGCTATTTATTATGAATTATTGAAGTTTCGGAAAATAAATATATTATTTAATGGGTGGGACCCACTTTTGTTGTTTTGTTGAAAAAATCAGATTTTTGGTAGCAGCCGGCGGCGGAAGAAAATAAAATAAAATAATATATTTTATTCATTTAGTCTCCTTTGGCATCCTAAGCTTTTCCTATAAATAGGGTGCTTAGGTTAGAATTGAAAATCACACCAGAATTCGAAGTTTTCTCTCTCTATAATATCGAGCGTATTTTTGTGAGTATTTCAATACTTTGAGTATTAGCATTCAGTGCAAGTTTCTTTCGAAATTATATCCGATATTCCAGTCAGAGGTATTGTTCTTTTGAGGTAAGGGATGTTATTTTCTTTCGTAAATGATGTTATTCTTTTCAATATCATTATACCGAAATATTGTCCTGGATTTTATGTTGAAATTCTTACTTTTTCCGTCGGAGTTACTATTCACGTATACGGCACTATTCACGTATACGGTACTATTTACGAATACGGTACTATTCACGAGTACTATTCACGAAGTATGATTTTTCTTATGGAGTTTCTATCTTTTCTGTGTCGGGGATTACTATTCACGTATACGACACTATTCACGTATACGGCACTATTCACGTATACGGCACTATTCACGGAAAAATTAAAATTTCTTCTGTTTGTTCAAATTGCTTGTTAAGGTTACTATCCTTGATTGTATCCAAGTTTTGAGCTTTATTCTTGAATTTTGCTTCACAATTGATTATTACGAAGTATTTGTGAATTTGATAAACTGAAATGCGAATCCTTGATCTTTGTCTTTTATCTCACTAGATTCGTTCTTTAAAATGTTTTTCATCATCCTCAGTCTTAAAAGGTGATGTAACTGAATATCTTTGGCCTGTAGAGCAAAGATGAATGATTACCTGATGAATATCTTTGGCCTGTAGTGCAAAGATGACAGGTGTTGAGATGAACATGACTACTGATGATGCAAATGAATATCTTTGGCCTGTAGTGCAAAGATGAATATTTGATTCGAGATGTATATTGATTGATGTTACAGGGATAAAATATTGATGATGGACTTTTAAATCATAGAAGATAGTAGACTTGATTCTCTGCTTAACTCTTCTAATGATTTGTTATTTCCGCTGCGAATATTGATCTAAAGTTGGTTGTCCATTATATTTTATCTGATTTGTTGAAGGCTAACGATATTTTATTTTCCATTATCTTAGTCATAATATTCTTTACTGAGCTAGTTGAGCTCACCCTTTTCATCTGTTGTCCTCTTCAGGAAATGAGAATGTTGCGGGGACTAGTCGGGGGACAGAGTGATGGTCCGAGTTAGAGCAGTAGTAGTCCTCACTATTTCTGATAAATAGTGTGATAATAATTGTAATGAGGACTTAGTTTGAATCTTAATATTTTCTACATATTTGTACTGTGACTCACAGTTGTGTGGTCGTATTTTGCACGATCGTATGATATAAAGTTTGTATTTGAATTCTGTACCATGTATTTGGCGACTCAGAATGGGTTGGGTTGAATGGACCTATTCTGGGGGGCGTCACAGTGTATATATGAGTTTTATGTAATCTAAATTATATGATAGTAACATTGCTCTTTTATTATTCTCTTTCAGAAGCGACGTTGATCGTACCCTTTTTTATCAATAAAAATATGGAGACTAAAAAATTATTACAAAAAAAATTGTATAATTTTAATTAGTTATAATCACCGAATTTATTCATATACCATAAATTATTCACAAATTAATTTTTGACACATCATTTATAAATTATTTTAAAAAAAAATTAAGTGTAGCATTAGCACGACTCCTTTTTTATTATTCCCTTTCTTCTAAATTGGATACTGTTAGCAAAGCAATCATTTTTAGTACTTGTACTCTCTTTTTTTCTCTTTTTTTTTAAAATTTCATTGTTGTCTTTGTTTATTTTTATTTAATAATAGTCCGTGTACAATTTTGTATGTGAATAATATCTTCTTTTATAAGTGTGAGAGATAATGACATAACATTGAAAGAAAAAAAACTAAATGTCAACATAATTTTTTTAGGTTGTTTTTAGTTTTATTCATGTTATTCCTTCTTACCAATAGTATAATTCAAAATAAAACCTTTATAATTAATTTCATCCAATCCATCCCTTATGTACAAAATTTCAGTAATTAACTTTAAACATAAAATTGAAAATAAATTAACACATCTAAAATTAATTAACACATAAAATGAAAATAAATTAACACATCCATTCTCACGCCTTGCCCCGAATGGAGACAGTGATCTTGACTTTGATCGGGGATGGAAAATTACCAAATGTTATATTATGAAGATAGGGAGGGGTTGATATTTGCTTTTCTCGTCCTAATCGCGTCTCGTACCCACCCCTGAATAGCTATATACTAATTAAATTAATATTTATATTATTATATTTTAAATAATTAAAATATATGTCATTGTGTGTTTGTATATATATATATATATATTATTTTATTTTTCTTAATTTTATCATGTATGCACTAAAATATGATTAATTTTCATGTATATACTATTGTAAATATAACTAAAATTAATTTTTTTTAATTTAAAAAAATCACAAAAATATCAATCCCCATGGTGATATAAATTTTTCGTGGAGAATGGGGCGGGGGTATAGAGAATTTTTATGAGACCTAGGATGGGGTGGAATGTGTAATCCCCGCCTCCGCCCACCCCATTTTCATCTCTATAATTACCTCTCGCACTTACAAAAGACAATATTGTTCACATACAAAATTAGACAAAGTTAATTATGAAATAAGATTTGTATAAGGACTAAAATGAAATGAAATTAAAAAAAGAGTACAAGAATTAAAAAAAAATGAATTGCCGATATTGTTAGAAATATGGGATCTAAAATGTATCCTAAATTCACATGTTATAATTGTATTTATGTTATTGAACCATCAATATAATAATTATATGGAGATTTATGCATAATGCAAAAGGCACACTAATATATAAATAATTATATAAATTCAATCAACCAAACATAAAATATGATAAAGACTTTAGAACATCTAAATTGTACTAATGAAATCTTAATAATAATCAATTTATCTCAAACATAATCCTAAATAATGCTTAAATACTACCTAGTATACTCGAAATTCTAAGGAGACGACAAGTAACAAAATTAATTCAAAATCATCAAGTCTATACAAATCATAAAGTTTTCGAATGATTCAAAACGATCTTTCCATGTGCTTTTAAGCTTTAAAAAGTACATCTCATGATCAAAGAGACGAATCTTGTAAATTTTGTCTGGAATTTCGATTTTATATGTATATTATGGTCTTCTTAACATGCGTCCTTAGAGTACATATTAAACACATAGTTCAAGACAATATTCTTTTGAATTGTGTACATATTCTCTTGATTTTTATATTTGCACCAAGTTCAAGAAAATATGTACACAATTCAAAAAAAATATTCTTTTAAATTGTGTGCTTAACATGTGACCTAAGAGCACATGTTAAGAAATTTCTATATATTATGAGTTACGTAATTCTAAACGCATACAAATTAAGGTTACACTACTTGAACTTGCCTTTTCGGCTCAATTGTGTCTGTGGGTCAATTTAGTGCATACTTAGAAGTTAGACCTCTAATATTATCATTGAAAATTAATTATTACTTACATATATATTTATATGTATATATTTTTTATTCCAAACTTAGATATATATTTTACTTTTAGGTTATAAAATTATATGAAAATTTGAATACATTATTATATTTGTTTTTAATTAATTAAATATCATCATATCGCTATTATTACAGTACTAATTAAAAATTAACTTATGAAATTAAATATTATATATATATATTTATGCCTTTAATTTTAAAAGGGAGAAAGAACATATCTTATTTGGACCGAAGAAATGTCACATGATCACGTCCTTCTGTATGTTTTTCCTTTAAAGGACTTCACTTTCATACTCCACCGTCCTTAATAAAAAAAGGTTCTTGCCATAAAAAATTAGAGTATATCAAAATTTGCACTTCTTATGATTGATAATTACTTAGTATTAAAAATATTTGTGAAAAACAGTAATTTCAGAAAATATCATAAAAGTGATTTTCTATTCTTTGGCGAATCCAGATTTATAAAAAGAATAGAGTTGTTTCTGGCAAAACTATGCTTTTGATCATTGAAATCGGCACGTATTACTGAATACCTGATGGAACTTTTAATTTTTTAAATTAACTCATTGAACTAATTATTATTTTTAAATTGGGTCATTCTATTAAAAAAAGTTGACAGACGTTAAGATTTAATCTACGTGACGCTGATGTAGACGTAAAAAAAATGAAAAAAAAGAAGAAGAAAATGACATGAAAAATAAAAACAAAAAAATCAAAACAACTTTTGCAAAACAGATCTAACTATCTTCTTTATTTGATTTCTTTTATCTGAGTTGACTCATTTAACCCAACTCAAACTCATCTTCCCCAAAATTTCTCTCTCCATTCACATTCTCTCACTTTTTTACAGTCTATTCATCTTCCCCAAATCATGACGAAAATATCTTGAGAACAACAGAAAATTTTGATCATAAGGAGCACAGATTCGATCAGGGGGCGGAGAAGCAATTTGATCAAATAAATGCCCAGAACATAAGGAGCACAGATCCAAAAAACGGAGGGGGTTTGCCGTCTCTCACCTCCGACGAAAATATCTTGAGAACAACATAAATTTTTTAAAAACCATTAACGCTTATGGGGCATGGGCACCACGAGATTCGTTTCTTTTTAGTTGATTTTTCACAACTCCTTTCCAATTCATTCATTTATGATGATACAAGTCCTGGGCCCAACACTACCCAAACTGTATTGCGAATGTGTACATACGTCACAAAACCCAACGAACTCAGACGTCATCACAAACCCAATCCAACTCGAATTCCTAATCATCATCTCTTTTCAATCATCATCCATAAAATGGAGACTCCGAAGAAACTGTGCTCCTTATGTTCGGGTTAGCGAAATCGAGAGATTTCAGGGGGCGGGTTTCGAGCGAGCGGAGATGAGAGAGAGAGAGAGCGGTTCATCATGTTATTTGCTTTTTGAATTTTGTTGGGTGTTGTAAGACCCCGAATTTTATGAAATAAAAGTATTCAATTTTTCTATTTAGTAAATGGTTAAATTGATAAAAGTTTAAAGTTATGGGTGAAATGTGCAAACATTTTTAAAATGAGCAAGTGGTTATAAAATATTCTTGTTGTCGGGGAATATTCGTTTGTTCGTGGAATATTCTTGTTGTCGGGGAATATTCGTACGACGGCACAGCTATTTGTGGGCCCCCACAACGGAATAACTGTCGGATATAGAAAGCGACAGAAATAACTTTTTACAAGATAACGGCGTAGTTGTTACCGTTAGTACTGTTGAAATACCCGGTGGTTAAAATACAGTGATACACGGTGTTGCATAGTAGCACACGGTATTGCACAGTATTTCGAATTATTGAGTCTTTCGTGAGAAGCCATTACTCAATTATTGTTACAGTAATTACTGTTCAATATTTTATATTATTGACTGAATAATTGCTACGTTGATATTTTATATTATTGAATCAATAATTGCTGCATTGATATTTTATTGACTCAATAATTGCTACGTTGCCATTTTTTATGATTGATTCAATAATGGCTACAGTTGATATTTTTTAGTATTGATTCAATAATTATCGTTGCACAGTATTTCACGTTATCAACTCAATAATTCATATTATTTGAATAATATTATTAGATAGCATTATTGACAATGTCTAAGGAAGTTCTGTCTAGGAGGGGTTATTTAATTGCGCGCCAATAAGGAGAAGTCCTTATCGGAAGGCCCCCTCTGCCCTGAGAACGACCTGGTTGTTAATATTGTAGTTCTGTAATATTATTTGTGAATAATTAATTATTGATTTATATGATAAGAAAATATTTATTTTGTGGATATTAAAGAAGGAATTGGCGCTGGTGAGTTTTTATCAATATTTTGGTGTGAGAAATCATCTGTTTATGGATTTCGGATAATTTATGTTTGGAATTTGAAAAAACTTTCTTCTGCAAAGTTGTAGAGAATTAAATTTCCTATGGAAGAACATAAAATTTGTATTTTTCTGACAAATGAGCTATTTGTTATGAATTATTGAAGTTTTGGAAAATATATATTTTTTATGGGCGGACCCCACTTTTGTTGGAAAAAAAATTTAGCCGCCAGGCGGCGAAAATTTTGAAAAATATATATTATTTTATTCATTTAGTCTCCTTTGGCATCCTAAGCTTTTCCTATAAATAGGGTGCTTAGGTTAGAATTGAAAATCACACCAGAATCAGAAGTTTTCTCTCTCTATAATATCGAGCGTATTTTTGTGAGTATTTCTATACTTTGAGTATTAGTTTCCTTCGGTATTATATTCGATATTCTAGTCAGAGGTACTATCTTTTTGAGGTAAGGGATGGTAAGAGATGTTATTTTTTTCGTAAATGATGTTATTCTTCTCAATATCATTATACCAAGATATTGGCATGAATTTTATTATGAAATTCTTACTTTTTTCGTCGAGGTTACTATTCACGTATACGGCACTATTCACGAATACTATTCACGAAGTATGATTTTTCTTATGAAATTTCTATCTTTTTCATGTCGGGATTACTATTCACGTATACGACACTATTCACGTATACGGCACTATTCACGTATACGGTACTATTCACCGAAAAATTAAATTTTCTTCTGTTTGTCCAAGTTGGCTGTTAAGGTTCCTATCTGTGATCGGATCCCTATTTTGAACTTTATTTTTGAATTTTACTCCACAATTGGTTATCATGTTGACAATTGAATCGTATTGTTCTTATTCTCATATATAACATTTTTATAATTCTGGTGATGAAATTTCTCTTTGACTTGAGTGAAAAGATGGGTAGATTATTGGTATGATCATGATTATAGATTTCTCTTTGGCCAGTAGTGCAAAGATGAATTGTTGACTGGTATGTTCATGACCATTGAATTTACAATTGAATATCTTTAGCTTAAGTGCAAAGGCGAATTGATCAACATGGTTATAATTATTGTTATATAAATTCTGGAATGATTAGATATTTTTTTGAGATACGAATATCTTTAGCATGTAGTGCAAAGATGACCTGTTGTTGAATATCTTTGGCTGTAGTGCAAAGATGAACTATTGATGAATATCTTTGGCCTGTAGTGCAAAGATGAGCGGTTGATTTGTGAATATCTTTGGCCTGTAGTGCAAAGATGAATGATTAATTGTTGAATATCTTTTGCTTGTAATGCAAAGATGAATTGATTAGCATGATTATGAACAGGAACTGTAATTTGGTATAACCATGATCTTTGGTGTTTCAGGTAAAGACAGGTGATGAGATTTATCTTCGTCCTGAGTGCGAAGAAGAATTCATCAAGATAATTATGATCATGAACTTACATGATTGTGGACAGGAATTGTTGATTGATGTTACAGGGATAAAATATTATTGATGGACTTTTAACATGGAGAAGATAATAGACATTATAATCTATTTGACTCTTCTAATGGATTGCTCGTTCCGCTGCAGCTATGGTTGAAAAGTTTTACCATATGTTTAAATCTCTGATTTATTACTGATGGAAACTATTGATAATATAATTATCTTTAGTCATGATATTCTTTACTGGGCTATTTGTGCTCACCCTTTTGCTTCACAATTCTTTTCAGGTAATAAGAGTGTAGCTGGGTCGAGCGGGATAACAGGAGAATAGAACGAGGGTCTAGAACTGTTGAAGTTTTCCACCAAACAGTATGAAAAGAATTTTATTGAAAATTTTAGATAAGTACGTCGTATTTTATACGTCATTTAACGGTTGATTTTGGTGACCTGACTTAGGTGAGGTGAACCCAACTTTGGAAGGGTGTTTTGTCACTATTATACAAGATGTCTAACCACATACGACTTCATGTTATCATAAGACATGGTTGTGCACATCCACTTGCTGATTATATCCATGAACACTACCTATATAATCTTGGAGTACGGTTAGAATATAATTCTCAGTTTGAGACAACAGAGATAATTATATGGCAAGAGAAGACCCACCATTGGAATGAACAAGATAGTAATCTTCTCGTTTTTCTTTGGGGTCTATTGGGTCAACCAAGGATAATTCTCGAGTCCTACGATATCTATTATAACATGGATGCATGGCCTCCCATGTACGAAGGTTTCCTTCAACATTTTCTAAATATTTTAATTCCTAAAACAGTTATTGACTGTACCTTTCTGTAACGTATTATTGATATGGAGTATGGGCACTGTGTTTGTATTGAGACTCATAGTTGTGTGGTCGTATTTTGCACGACCGTATGATATGAAGATTTGTATTTGAAATTTTTGTTGAGTGTATTTCGTGGCGACCCAAAATGGGTTGGGTGGATTGGACCTATTCTGGGGGCGTTACAGGTGTTTTTTCAGATCTGTTTTGTGCTCAGCATGTTCATCATTGTATTAATTCGCATTGCTTTTATTTGTTGGTTTATAATTTTAAAAAATTGGTTACTGGGTAATTTGATGAAAATTTGGGGAAGATGAAGATTTTGATAAAAGGGAAGATTTGGGGAAGATTTAGATCTGTTTTGATGAATAATAAAAGGAATCAAATAAAGAAGATGGTTAGATCTGTTTTGCAAAAAGATGTTTTTATTTTTTTATTTTTATTTTCAAATTTTTTTTTTGCCACATAAGCAATATTTTTGATTTTTTTATGATGTCTTTTATTTTTTATGTCATTTTATTTATTTATTTATTTTTTATGTCCACGTCAGCGCCACGTAGATTAAATCTTAACGTCTGTCAACTTTTTTTAACGGAATGACCCAATTTGAAAATAATAATTAGTTCAGTGAGTTAATTTGAAAAATTAAAAGTTCCATCAGATATTGAGTAATACATGCCAACTTCGGTGACCAAAAACATAGTTTTGCCGTTATTTCTATAAATAAAATTGACATAACTGGCCTAGATAGTTTTTTTTTATATCAAATTTGTACTCTATCCGATGTAAAACGTAAAAGAGATATTTTGAATTTTTAAAGTTAATTTAAAATATTTTCAAATATAAATATAAATACATTTTTAATTACGGAAAATGAAATGACAACTTTAGTGTGGAACAGATGGAATAGTTGGTGGTACTGGTGATTGTCTGATTGATACATTGAGGTTGGTATAGGGTACATACAATATTCTTTTCGGCTGCATAGACATAAATATCAAAATGTTCTTAGATATGTCAACATAAGTAAGGCTCTGAATTGAATCAAATAATTTGGATTTTATTCGAAAAAAATGTGAGCGATGCTTAGATTTGTTAATAATATAATTTAAATTTGAGTACAAAAAATAGCTTGAATAAAAATATGAATATAATCTAAGGCTCGTTTAGAATTTAAACTATTTGAATTCTTGATCATGATTTGATATATACTCGATTGATATATATTTGAGTAGATACTCGAAGTATTCTCTTATATTATACGTACAATTTAATAAATTTAGAATAAATTATTAATATTTTTTAATTTTAATTGTATTTTTACTTGTAAAGTGTAATTGCAAATATGTTTTTTTAATTTTTAAGTAAAATAATAAGTTCAATTGGTAATTATATGTATTATAAAATTACTTACTATGTGGAGACTCGAATTCGAGTTTAAATTTAAAGTTGGTGAGTAGTTTGAATATAATTGAATGTAAGTCGAATCGAATATTGTATATTAAAATAATATACAATATATATATATATATATATATATATATATATATTCAATATTATTATAAAAAATTAATAACCAATTAATATAAATATAAAAATAGTAATATTATATTAATTTTATTTTATTTTTTATATTGTATTATTTTGTGGCATTGTTTTGCATAGCATCTTCGTTTTCATCTGTTGCCCTATATTATGTTGCGTAAAATAATTATTTATTTACGATTAATTTTTAAATGGATAATTGTCGACTTGTACTCATACATGAGATGGAACAAGTGTGTTCTGACGTAAGTTTAGATCTAAACAAAACTTCCATTGGTGTGGGAAAGATATACAAGGAGAATAAGGTTAGTATGGTCATTTTAATCTCTCATTGCCAAGTCACTCTTACCAATTTCAGTTTGGGCCAAACTCAATTGATACAAATAAAACGACCCTCCTTGCGGCGAACGGCCGCTTTTGTTTTTATATCTATCTCACCTTCTTGTCCACATATAACAAGGAGAATAAGTTTATGTTTCACTCGTACATAACACGGAAAACTATATGTGAATATGTGATTGCGAAAACTATCACCAAGGTCTTTGTCATGAGTATGATTTTAACGGAACATATATATACTTCTACTTCATCCATTCTATATTATTATAAAATTAATATTACATCCGTCTCATAATGAGTATTTTTTTAGCTTAAATCACACATATCAATACACAAGTTAAAATGACAAAAATATTCTTAATATATTTTCTTTGTTTTGTTTGAGACTTTTTATATTTTTTTTTGGTCTCTCTTTCTCTTTTTTCAACTTTTCAACTTCCTAATAAATACGCAATAAATACCATTGGTTGCATAAGGGCACATATGGAAAAATATTATAAAAATTGTATTAAAATTCTAACACATCACTTATTTTGGAAAAAAAATTAAACCTAAAAAAGCACTTATTGTGGGACGGAGGTAGTATTAATTATCTAAAAGTTAATTTAAAACACTTTTAAATTTAAAATTAATACGATTTATTTAAGTTTTAAAAATAATAAATTAATAATTAATAATATTTTTTAAATTATTTATAATATTCATAATCGTATCGACTTTAACTAAATGAATTTATGTTAATTTTAAATTTAAAAATATTTGAAATCAACTTTTAAAAAGTAAATGATAATTTTATAATTTAAAACGAAGAAAGTATATATATATTTTAGGTTGATGTATAAACCAAAGAATAATTTAAAAAGTTAATAGCAAATAACCGATAAGGATGAATAAAATCTTATCTTATAAATTTGTACTATAGCAGATGAGATGATTAAAATATATGCCATTTTGGCGCCCCATTGTGCTGTCATTTACTCCATAGACGAACACAATGTGGCACTATTATTTATGGATAATGATATATCTTACGATTTTATATGTCGATTTTTTAATTATGAATTATGTGAATAATTATAACTAGTAATATTTTAACGACATATCTAATATGGTGGACAAATTTTATAATTATACCGAATCCCATATATTGATAAATGTCACAATCGTAATTTGATAAAAAAAATATCGCAATACATAGTTGGGTCAGATGATGTAAGGTTACAAAATGGTGAATATGTACTTTTGAAAATCTTTTGCATCATCGTCGATATGTCCGAGTGGTTAAGGAGACAGACTTGAAATCTGTTGGGCTTCGCCCGCGCAGGTTCGAACCCTGCTGTCGACGTATTCAAAATTTTTTCTACCACACTTTTCCCCCTATTCCCATAAATGAGTTATTTTTTATTTATTTATGTATTATAATGAATTTTTATCGAATTATAATTACGAAACTTAACCTTCGCAATATATATTATATTTTATATGAATGTTAATATTTATATATAAAACATTATATATAATCTGTAATAAATTTTCTTGTCGTTTTTAATTTCAAACATAAAATTTTTATTATAAAAATAAAAAGTTATAATAGGGGGCACGCACATGAGTCATGAGGGAACCTAGCCTTCTCGTCATTCTAATCCAATTAACTCTAGGCCTCTTAGGCCCATTTGACAGTCGACAAACAATTTAATAATTTCATTCCGACGGAACGAGAAATAATAAATTTTAACAAAACAATTAGATAGATGGCAATGTAGTTGGTTAATTCAAATTAATTAGAATTATTTCGGTTGATTAATTACTTTAAATTATTTAAGTTGGTAAAAATTTGAATGTTCAAACTAGTTAACGGGTTTGGACCCATTTTTTCTCTATCCAATTTTGTAATTTACCCATATTACTAATTTTTTTTTTTAAAAAGCATTTATAATTTTAGAATATAGAAAGTGCTAAGATATTCAAAACAAAAATTAAGATACATTTAAAACGCATATTTATAGAAACCTAATCTTACTCTCTTTCTCATTTCATTTTTTAGCCGAATAGATCTTAAATAATATAATAGCATTATATTAGTTATATAATATAATTTTATATAAAATGAGATTCATTAAACACATTTTTTTGATAAAAAAAATCACTAGCTAGTCAGCGTAAGTCCATGTTATTTGGGTATGAAAAGGGCTCCTTTGTTAGCGTATTTATTCCGACAAAGGAAGGGGATAGAAGCAGATAGCAGAGAGAAAAGAAGGGCGACGGCCGACGAGAGGAGAGAGAAAGGAAATGGATCCGGACGCTGTGGCGAAAGCATTTGTGGAGCACTACTATTCTACGTTCGATGCGAATCGGTCGGGGTTGGCTAATTTGTATCAGGACTCCTCCATGTTGACTTTCGAGGGTCAGAAGATACAGGGCTCTCAGAACATCGTTGCCAAGCTCACCACCCTCCCTTTCAGTCAGTGCAAGCACAACATCACCACCGTCGATTGCCAGCCTTCCGGCCCCGCCGCTGGAATGCTCGTCTTTGTCAGCGGCACTCTCCAGCTTGCTGGTGAACAGCATGCGCTCAAGTTCAGCCAGGTATTTCTACAAACACCTCCTCGGCTCCTCTCCCCGACTCTATGTATATACATGGCTGTTTTCTGATTCTATGTGTTTGATGTTGATGACTAGTATTTGAATTATGTGTTCCTTTACTTTCCTAATTTATTTGGTATTTCTAAATTCTAGGTGTGAATTTATGGATATCACTGTCCTTTTCAATTGCAATTTGGATGTAAGCAGATGATAATTTTGGTCTTCGTTATTATTTTTTTACATTATTCTGGATTTATCGGGGTAAAATATGATTTAAATAAGTTTGAAATATTGTAATCGTTGCATAAGATTATTTTAATTTGGAGAATGAAGAATGGACGTGAATGTGCCATTTCTACATTGTGTCAAGCTTGTTCCTAATTGTTTTTTAATCAAAATTGAAACTTTGTACATTGTGATGTTGGTTACTTATCAAAAGAAACACACTAATGTTCTATAGGCTATAGCTAGCTAGCCTTGTATGTCATTCAACAAGGAAAATAATATTTTGATGGAATATTTGCCTAAATATATTTGTGGTTTAAGCAAAACAAGAAAATCTCTTTTGAATTTATGAGTAGCTTGATACTTCAGCTTAATGGTTTTTGAATAAGCCAGAAAAATGCTATTTGATGTTTTTACTGTAGTTTCAGTCGTTTAGGTAACCTAAATAGGCCAGCTAGTTTATTTGTTCTTAAATTTGTTCTTTCTTCTATCCTTTTATGCTTTTTTGCCAAAAACAAGATGAGGTAGAGTGATACCATAAGGACCTAGGATAAAGCAACATCACCGAGTCTTTTTAAAGTCATGTCATGTTTAGCATATTTTTCACCTAGTACACTTCAATATATATAGTTGAAAGTGTGCTGTCATTATTGTTATGGAAACTAGTTTTGGATATGTTGGACACCCCAATGTCAGTGACTAGATTCACTTACATGTGATTCTCTATGGTGATGTGCATGTACTTTATATGAACCTCTTCTCTTTAGATTGAGTTTATGTCAACAGTATATATATGTTCAGACTCTAAAGTTTCTGTGCAAATCAGATTGGATTAGTCCCGTCTTCTTCTATTTCCTTTGTGGGTGGGAATTTTCTTTAGGGATCTTTGTGTGCGTAACTGAGAGAAAGTAAGAGTGAAAATGTGGCACACCCATTTCTTGATGTTTTTATCCAGTGTGTATATCAGTAATGTTCAGCAGGGTATTTCTTGTGGTGACTTTGCATAGTATTTGAAAAAAACGGGTACATGTGATGGTCCTTCAGCTCAGCATAAGAAAAGAATTTACTGGAAATGTTAAGACCATTGTATGTCCACATGCATGCTCGTTATAGCTTCATTAGCTGAGGCCTGTATGAGATACTTTGTTCTTTATACAAGTACACGTCTGATTTACATTTTACATGCCTAAATTGCACAGAGCTGGACTTTTGAAAGATGAATGCATTTTTTATCGGCTCGTTCATGAGTTGAAGGTGCTGAAGTGCTTTTGCTTGTTATGCTGTGATAATCTCATATTCCCCTTTTAGTATATAAAAAGGATATTATTAGTCTGTTTATATCTAGGTTGGATGAAGGAGAAGAACAAATAATGCTTTATATGGCCTCTTTTTCGACAATTCTATATATGAAAGTGTTGAAGTGTTTACGACATTTATTTATTTATATCTGGCATAATATACCACTGTATTCCAGATGCATCTGCTAGCTAAGCCTTCATCAATTCTAACTGGTTTTAATGTTGCATATTTACATTTGTATTCTTACTATGACCTTCCCTCCCTTGCTGCTTTCTTGGCTCACAGATGTTTCACTTGATGCCAACACAACAAGGAAGTTTCTACGTGTTGAATGACATATTCCGCTTGAATTATGCGTGAAGCAAGGGGGATCAAAACTAGAAGTCAAACATTTGCTTTGATTGGTTTCCAATTATTAAAGGTGGCTAGTAGGTAGTAGCTTAAATACTACAGTATTAGGAATAAAAAAAAAAGAGAGAGTATTGAATCTGAGTTTTTCCTGTTTTGCCGTTTTCTAAATTCACATTTAAAGTGTTTCTATCTTATGTTGTGAATCTTGTGATGGAATGAATTGCAATTGAAACAGCCTGAGATTGTTTTCTGGATTCCTGGAATGAATGCTCTCTTCTCTATCTCACACACAACTATCACACACCTCCTTTTACCGTGGTCATGATTTCTCAGCCACCTGACCTGACCTCGTCTGCAATTTTATGGTAGTGGCATTTGTAAGTGGGCAAAAGAGCTAATTTTGATCCAAGAAGTATTTTTCACAAGTTTCATTGAATCTTTAACCATTCAGAGCAGCTTATGTACGTAGAATGCAGTTCAATCTTTCTTGGGGTATGAAGTGTACTCCATCCATCCTTTGTTGTTCGCACAAATAACAACACATGATAACAATTGTCACGATTGATTGTAGCAAACAAATCATTCAACATGTCGTAATTTTAATCGTATAATATGTCGGATTTAATACATTTTGTACAAATTTTTATAAAATAAAATAAAATAAAAAGGTGAATTGGGCAACATAGAGGTGGCATGAGGATGGAAAGATAACCAACCACATAAAGAAGCACTAGAGAATGAAATCGGATTTCTGAAGCTATAAGCAAGCTTTTCCAAACTTTATTAAGCACCGACCACTAATATAAATATACGAGAATGGTTAGTATGAAATTTATTTTTTGATAAGTTGGTCAATTGACCAATAAAATATTAACACGCAGGAGAACAGATGTTGTCTCTCTCTTTAGGTGTCACACTATATTGGCCAAATGAACTTCCCGGATCCTAAATATACCATTCATTATTCAAATAAATGTAGTATGTATTAATCTTGAGCGTGGGATTTTGAATCGGAATCGCTTGATTCGGTAACGTTTGCTTTTCCAATTTCCTACTCGCCCATCCCATCCCATCCCTTGCTTGTCTCACCCTCCAAAAGCAAAGCCTTGCTTTTAAAATAATACTACTATCATATAAATATTTTCACATAATCCTCACATATATATATATATATATATATATATATATATATATATTACGGGTCCTGCTCGTCAGGCAAGGACCCACTATATGTATATAAAGATTATGCGAAAGTATTTATGGGATAATAGCGTTGCTCTTGCTTTTATATATAAACCACCTTTCTCACTTCCATTTCCCCCATCATTTTAATTCCTCCCCTCTTTTTTTTCCATAGCAAAACAACAGAGAGAGGGGGAGAGAGAAAGAGGAGAGAGAATGTCGGATTGGGGACCGGTGTTCATAGCGGTGGTTCTGTTCATACTACTAACGCCGGGGCTACTGATTCAAGTACCGGGTCGGAGCAGGTTCATCGAGTTCGGCAACTTTCAGACAAGTGGGGTATCCATTTTGGTTCACTCCATTATCTACTTCGCCCTCATCTGCATCTTCTTGCTGGCTGTCGGGGTCCACATGTACGTTGGGTCTTAATCATACACACACCTTGGGTTGTTTGATTTCGCTTTTTCTTCCTCAAATTCTATGATTTTTGCCATAGCATTGCTCTGTAATAGTATCCATTCCATTCTTTGTGTTTTTGGATTCAGAAATCCAAGGTGTTTGCTTTATTGAGGAATTCATGGTCGTCTGATATATGCATGAACAGTATTCCTAATACCCATAGTATAATATTCGGATCTAATTGTTCAGTTCATTTCATGTGACATTATGTTTGATGCTTGATAAGTTGTACTTTGTGAGCACGGTTTAATCTCATATTTCTTTAATTGAAAGCAACTAGCCAATCTCTTTTACTCATTGCAGCTGCTTATGACATTTTGTTTTTGTTGTTGGGAGCTCCTTCTCTAAAAGTGATTTTGGGATCATTAATTCATACAAGAATCACTTGAATTTTCATAGGACATACCTTTTTATTCGACAATTTTTTAGTGAGACAACTTATGATGAAGCATGAAAATTAAGTGTTGCATCTTTTAATATTTACAGGGTTATTAATTGATCATCTGTTATTACTTTTTTGCATGTTTCTTGTTATTATCTCAGTTTCTATCTAGTTTCCAACTGATACTTGGATGGAGATTTTTGTTTCCTTTGTAAAATAGAGAATAAATAATTTTCAGATAGCCGAAAAAGATCCATTTGGATTCGGATTGGGATTGTTGGATTAAGTGAATTATGGAGCAAATCAATAATCCATTATATGATGAATCAAATCAATAGTCCATTATCAAACTTGGTGGATCATTGCCCTGATCTGACCCATTTATAGACACAGACCTGGATTGGACTAGATCTAGAGCTGTAATTTGGTTTATTAGTTTGTTTTCATGTGCTAGGTGTTTTTGCCGGAAGAGCTTGGCCCGGGTGACCTTGGAATTTGCAATGATGTTTATTACATGTTTTTGTTAGTGTAGTTATAGCATGACTAGTAGTATATGAGCTTTAGGAAGTACTGAAGTAGTACCAATAGATAGATAGCTGAAGAGAAGGAAACAATATTGTTGGGAAGATGCAAAAAAAAAAGTTAGATAATAATATATATTGCGTTTTTTTTAGTTACTACGTGGATAATTATAGTTGGTAATATTTAAAGTTTGATAATAATATATATTGATATATGTCGCAATCTATCAAAAACTCTCGATATATATATATATATATATATATATAGGACTCGAAAAAGTATAGTTTATTGACGACGTTTATTTGGTAACCGAGGAATCTGTAGCTACTACCTTTTGGGGGTGTGCAATAGGTCAACCACCATTTCTAACTGCCACAAAACCATCAAAATGCCATCCAAATTAATTGAATATCTGTTTATCAAGTCCAATATTCAGATCAGGCCTATAATATATACAATTTTTTTTGGGACATGCGTTCCCACGTAAATAGAGAGCCAGCAATTGTACCGTAAACTTGAGGCTGAGTAATCTCAATAGATCTAACAACAGTACACCCAAAAACATTAAGCTGTGTGATTACTGAAACCAAAATATACTAGAGTTATGATTCTGTAAGCAATCAGATAGCAAAAGTGTAATATATCAAATAGATCAACCCTTTTTTGGGTGCACACATGTCTTATTCTTGGCACGATTAACAAATCTGCAAGTGAAAAAAAGGGAAGAAAAAAAAAATCTGCAATTGCTCCCCTGTGATGTCTGGAATACTGAAATACTGACACAGCTCCCCTTATTATATATATAAATAGTTGGGATGGCTTATTTTAAGGAGTTTTCTAGACATGCTAAAAGCCATAAGTTCAAGTTTTCCATTAAATCGACATGAAAATAATGAACACCTAAAAGCTGATTTGAATCTTAGGGGAGACATAAGAACTCTGCTGCATGCTTTGGTAGGAAAGGAAAAAACACACAAGAAAGAGTAATGGCTAAAACTGAGCAACATGATGATGAGTAGTACTACATATATAAATTAAATACAAGAGAAGTGAACAAACTTTAATACTTTGTTGTTCATGGTTAGGCGTAAAGATGGATGTCAAGAACTACAAGGAACAGAATAAGAAGCAAAGCATAAAGGACAGTGTGCAAAAACATGGAGGCTATAGTAGTCTTCATGTTCATAAACTCAAACGGTTTATGCTTTCCTGGAAGCTGAAACAGCAGTCCCGGCGCTAGAAATGCAAACAGCGCGGCGGCAATGAGCGGAGCAGCCCAATCTTTCATTGTTCACAAATTTTGTCCACTTTCTTCTTTTTATTCGGAGCTTGCCTTGAAAAAGGAGAAGAGAAGAGAAGAGAAGAGCATGTAAAAGGGTTCTTCTTGGATGCCAAATCATATTTGACTACATGTCCAGTAGTAGAAAGCCACTAGCCAGAGAATAAGAATCAAATTAATTAATTAACTACTTTTCCTTCTTTTGAGTATTTCTTTATCTGCTTTGATTTTTTAAATAGTAGGAGGACAACAGGACAGGCTCATTAGCAGCGGCTATAGTGCTTAAATTACATGCATGTTTGATGTTTTAACTAATCAATTGGTGCAACACGTTGCAGCTGGAGAAGAGTTGAGTTGAGTTGGGTGGGTTGGTTTGGTTTGGTTGCTCATGTTCTGTCACCTTTAACTCCACTTGCTAAATTCATGCGTTGTGTATAATTGGAATTATTGCCTTTAAAATTCTATGCCGACTTATAATTGCGAAACTTGAACTTCACGTAACTAACAATCAAATAATCCACATAAACATTCGTAATATATACTATTTCCCTTTACAATTTGAGATAATGCATAAATGTAGCTATATCAAATGTAGCTTTTGAGAAAGTAGGGATGTTACCTTCTGGGCCCTGGCCTGGAATAGAATAAGATGGCGATAAGGTTGCTTTAAATTGCAATGCCACAACTTATTTTGATCATTGTTATTGTGACCATCTATTTAAGATTTAGACCATGCATGAACTCAATTAAATTAGCCTCTCATCCCTTGTATTACTATATAAATACTAAGAGCCTATAGTTTTAAATCTTGACAGTGATTAAAATTGAGTACTCAAAAGTGAGATTAGCGTCTTTATTTAGAAAAGTGATATATTATTATTTTAATACGTTATAAAAGGAGAAAGTTGAGTATAGTTCTAATTACTCCGCTACCACATTAATTCGGTATTTGGATTAACGTTTCCTAGTGAAGTGCATTCTTTTATGGAATTTCTTAACATGTGCCCTAAGGGCACATGCAAAGCACACAGTTCAAGGGAATATTCTGTTAAATTGTGTGTATATTCCCTTGAACTTGGTGCATATGCAAAAATCAAGAGAATATGCACACAAATTAAGAGAATATTCTCTTAAACTGTGTGCTTAGCATGTGTCCTAAGGACACATGTTAAGAGGACCCAAATCTATAATATAATGTATAATTTTGATTAAGATATAAAACTTTTATTTATGCGAGTATGCTGGAATTTTTATGCAGGTGATAGCACGGTATATGTTCCTCCACCCCTTTCTTGGCATTTTTTTAAAGAAAAAGTTAATCTGTTATCCAAAAAAAAAAAGGAAAAAGAAAAGTTAATCATATGATTTAACTATTACTACATTAATTCCCATTATTTATACCTAAAAGTTTCATTTAGAGTCAAATCTCTGTTGACATTAAAAAAAGGCGAATCAATTATAATCTTCTACCTCCACAGTCCCCATAAACCAATGTGCACAATAAGTAGACAGTTTTGTAAAGTAATGATTCAATAATTTAGCTGAATTTGTGTCACATTATTTTTTTTTCCTCTTTTGTTGGTACAACTTAAATTATAATATTTTTTTATTTTGTCATCTAAATTTAATAAAATTTTTATTTTATTTCCTATAATTTACCCAACGGTGCTAATAAAACATAGTGCTTCTACGCGGACAGAGGTTTTGGACAGAAAAATTAGATCGGAAGAACAAAATTAATTTGTTTCCGCGAACAATTGAATAATACAATCAATTTATTCGCGAGAATAAATTTATTTTATTCTTCCAGTCTAATTTTTCTGTCCAAAATCCAGGTATGCCTATATACTTATTGAATAAAACATGGTCCAAATATTCAAGTGTCCTTATCCGAGGCAGCAAACAAATTCTCACTCGTTTCTCCTCCTTCCATTTTGTAGCGTTGTCCCGAAGCTACTTGTGCTCTCTTTTCTTTCTCTTACAAACGCATTTACTTCTCAACTAAGAAATAAAAGTGAAAATGGCAGATTGGGGGCCGGTATTGATAGGGGTGGTGCTATTCATATTGCTGCAACCGGGCCTGCTTTTTCAGCTGCCGGGAAACGGCAAGCCGGTGGAGTTTGGGAGCATGAAGACCAACGGCAAGTCCATCGCCGTCCACACTCTCATCTTCTTCGCCATCTACGCCATCCTCATCCTCGCCGTTCACGTCCACATTTACACCGGCTAGTTTCTTTTTTTACTATCAAAAAAAAAAAAAAAACCCATTCAAGATTCTGATCTGGGTTGTAAAATCACTTCAACTGATTACTTGCTACTGGATGTATGTTATTGTGTTGGGTTTATTTGTTCTTTTTACTCTTTTTTCTTTTATTAGATCTAGCACCTGATTATGGCAGATCTAATTCATAGCCCTTTTTTTTAATATAATTTATAGCCCTTTTTTCTATATGGCTTCTTCATTGGTTTTGTTGGAGTAGCATTCACGAGCTGTGATTAACAATAACAACAAGTCTCCACTTTCATGGGGGGATGGGTTTTCTCAAAGCTCAATCCATCCCCATCTCATCTCTTGAAAGTTAAATTAGTGGAACTCTAGCATTCATTCGGGTTTGCTTGCTTGCTTGGTATCCCAAGTTTATTTCTTTCTATATTTACATTCAATCTTTGTGCATCTTCTTATATTCTTACTAGTCCGGCGAAAACTGAGAAGCACTTGACGTAAAAATTGGGTAAATATTACAAACCACTTAATTTTACACCATCATTTGTAAACATTATTATTCTTTTGAGTTGGAAGAAACCAAAGGGGTGAACACGTGCCGATGAGCTGGAGCATTTCTTTTGCCGGCCGGCCTAGGTTCTTAATTTCTTCTTACCCTTTTTGCGACGAGTACTAAACCTCTGTTGGAAAGAGTTGGTATGAAGTACATCCACAGCACACCACATCAGTGCATTAAGATTTCATGCGACAGAGAATCCAATTTCGCAAATCAGTACCAAATTTCTTCCCCTTAACAATAATTATGTTCTAACAAAAAGGAAAAATAGTAATCAGCAACTCAATAAAACTTGATCCTAATTCATCTTTCATTCACATAATTGGGAGTAAGATTGAACCAAATTATATATAAAGGTAACTTGTAAATGTGAGTAGGTTCACAATCAAGGGAGGACACGCAGCAGCCTAGATGAGAAAAATTAAGACTACGGCAATGCATTATGCATGTATAAATTGTTCATGCATTTACTTCAAACACACAACACAATACATAACAAGTGGGAATTCGGATGACCTGGTCAATGAAATGCGCTTTGAATCACTAACAAGCCACGTAAAAAATGTTTACCCGACCAAAAAAAAACAAACTAAATATGCGAAACCCCACCCCCCCCCCCCACCTCCTCCTTTTACACAAGGAAAGGGTATAGTTGGTGGGATCCATCATTCAGTACGTATGTGAATTCCAATTGCAACAATCAAGATGGTGTATATACAAAAGTACAAGACTGCATGAACTAGGATGGAAATCCCACTTGTGTACATGTTCCCAAATTCCATCACTCTCGTCCGCGCTGGTAGCTGGAACAGCAGCCCCGGTGACAACACTATGAACATCACCACCGCCACAACCACCGGTCCCCAATCAGTGCCCATTCTCTCTCTAGCTATATATGCGTCTGTTTGTCTGAAGAAGAAGAAGAAGAAGTTGAGCCTTTCGGTTATGAATGTTAAGGAAAGTGAGATTGTGCTTGCAAATATGTAGCGGAGATACTATTTTGCTTAGTGAAGAAGGACAAGGGGATGATGCTAAACTTGGACCCAAAAAAAAAAGACGGTGGGATTAAAAGGGAGGAAAGGTATATATGTTATATTATGGGTGGTGGTGGGGCTTCATTTGCTTAATGGAGATTTAAAGAACCCCCCCCCCCCCCCTCCCTCCCTCCCTCCCTCCCTCCTAAACTTCCAATAATTCTTTCCTCAAGTTCTCCTTTTTCATTTGCTTTAGAGATTTATGCAGGTAGGTGTCTCTATAAACTATTACTTGGCAAAAAGCAGAACGCGGATGTGTCTGCAAAGTTGGAGATGCTAAAGATATGTGAGGTTTTGGAATGCTTACTCTCTTGGGTTACCTCTTCATCCCAAGTGGCTCATGAAGCTTCATTGCTGTTGGTGTTACTAGTAAGTTCTTAGTAGTAATATGCAAGCGTCTCAATATCTCATATTGTCCTCCTAGATGCTTTATTGGAAATATCATTCCCTAGAAAAATTATGCAAGCGCGGACATGATTTGAACACATAGTAATCACATTGATAAATGATCAGTTTGTCTGTTCCGCTGAATAATTTCTCTGGACGAGGACACCAGAGAGACTAGGCTTGCACATATTGAGACTAGGCTCAAAATGACACAATTTTAGTCTAAAAATAATAAAATGATAAAAAAAAGGGGTCATGAATCAAATATTAAATATGTATAAATATTGTGGATCTACGGAAGGGCCAAGATGCCCAAACATCATCTAAGGCAGGCACTAAACGAGATATATAAATATGGTGCTCTTTTCCAGCTATTGCTTATCTGAGGCCTATAGTTCTCTTTTAAGATCAACCCACCCCAAATTGTGTTCAATATTTACCAAAACCTGTGGCTGTGATTCAAGATGTTCATTACGCTTTGACAATACAACAATGCTACTATCACATAAAAAATGGTAACATAAAACTCACATACACACACATACATATATTTCTGGGCCCCGCCTAACACTTAGGGCCCACAGTATGCATGTGTGTGTATGTGAGTTTTATATGATAATTTTTGATGTGATAGTAACATTATTTTTGACGATACTCTATTCATCTTAGATCAGGAGTCCAAGTAAATTGTTTGGACACATAATAGCCTAAACAAGCCCAACCTCTGGCACTAAAATTTTGAGCTACTTTAAAGTTCATCCATGTACTGTGGTCCATTGGTTCAATACTTGTCTAAACTCCCTAATTCTATTTACTAACACCCGAGGCTGAAACCTATCCAAATATTATCGACCAATCCAAAGCAGAGCAGGGTTGCCGTCCTGCATGTCATGTCAAGTTAGATAAGTACCCCCCCCCCTCCCTCGGATATAATAATACTTGTATATTGCCGGCCTCTCTTGTGTCTTGTATACCTTTTTGTTAAACCCTCCTCCTCCCTCTTGTCCCATTTATTCCTCTGTTTACACTCTCCTTAATTGGTCGGTCGGTCGGTCGGTGATGGCGGATTGGGGTCCGGTGGTGATTGCAGTGGTACTCTTTGTGCTGTTGACACCGGGGCTCTTGTTTCAGCTTCCTGGGAAGAGTCGGGCAATAGAATTCGGCAACATGCAGACAAGCGGGGTGTCCATACTTGTTCACACAATCATCTTCTTTGGCCTCATCACTATCTTCCTAATTGCCATCGGTGTCCATATCACCACCGGATGACTGCCTGCAGCCCACTACTACTACTCTTTTCCGTTTTCTTTTCTTGCAAACAACTTCTATGTATGTAAGTTGGATGATTTAGTTTATACGACTACGTACGAGGAGCTATCTAGTTTATTTTTCTCAAAAAGGTAATTAACACCATTTCTTCCGCTCGGTAAAACACTATTCGCTTTCTTTGCACATCCAAATCTGCCTAAGAATCAGTAAGTTTATATGATCACCTGTGAAAATCTATCATTCCTACCCTTACACATGACATGCATCATAAGATTAGTAACATTTACACTCCATTCTTCCATCCATGATAAATGTTTATATGGCAAAAACAATTCAGTTTAAACAATCCAAATCCAAATGCAAATTTATTTTCTTTTACTTGAAACAAGTCTTTTATTTACTACTTGCGGTATAATAGGACATGCATGTGTTAGTTTGCAGTTGGTCCAGATATAAACAAGGTGGCATTACGGATGAGATATCTAGAGACCCACCTTAATTTGTCGCATTCTTACTAGAAAAGATTACAATTTGTACCTATAATGTAAGGATAACGTTAGGTTGCCATGAGGCAGCTGGGTCCAAGGGGCCGGCCAGGGGAAGAGAAAATTGAAACATAACCCCCAACCAACCCAACAATTACCGGGAGTGGTCGGCATGAAGTGAGCGAATTCTCCTTCATCAGTCTAAGTGACCCAATTATTTCAAGTTTTTCATTACTAACAAACTAATAAAAGAAATACTCATTCAGCATCCAATAAAATAACAAAGTTTCAGTGTAAATAACATCATAATACGTACTAAACACAGTACAATAAACACGAGATCCTTGTTGCAAAGAAAAAGAAAAGAAAAGGAAGAGACTAAAAGCAACATGAAATAAAAAGCATTTGACAAATTGTAAAAAGACATTGAAGAGAAAGAGTCTCATTCATAAAATATGCACGTTTCAAAAATATACTTTTATTTAATATTAAATTTATTTACAAGGAGGGGCTAGTGTTATCATAATATTGTTATTTCCATAAGTGGACCCCACTTTCAACCAAATCATTCTGTTGTTTTAGCTTAACTCAAATAAAAGACACGAGTATATTCCAAATGTGCCCCCCCCCCCCCCCACCACTCCCCCCTCTTACTTATTTTCTTATACACTGATGGTTGAACATATATTAAAAAGTAATTATATTTTTGATTATTTAAAATTACATATATATTTTTTCATTTTTTTTATAAAACGAATATATGTGGTGTAAAATAGACGTACCCATGACCTTGAGAGAGGAAGAAGGTGGAGATGAAAGGTCCGACTCCGACCCAAATAGCATAAGAGCAATTGAAAGAGAGAATTAACCAAAAGCGGCCGGAAACCCGAGTGAGGCGGCGGAGGAGGAGGAGAATTTGATGCCATGTTTGGTTGTAGTTGTTCCCCTTACGATCGAGACCTAAAGACAACTATAAGCTCAGTAAAGAGCTCCGGCTTCTCTCTCTCTGAAATTACCTTTATGTACTGCATGACTGTAAGAGAAAGGCCGAGTATGGAGAAATTGGTGCCCCCTTTGGGAAATTTCCCCTGGAGGAGCTAACAGCCGGAGATGTGATCAGTAATCAATTTTTAGGTTTCAACAGGGTTTTGCATGCTAGAGGTACGTCCATTTTATTCACACCCTCATTATTATTCACTTTAAGGCTCCGTTTGTTTCACCAAAATTGATTTCTAGAAAATATTTTTCGGTTGCGGCTTCTTTTTTTCTTTTTTTTTTTTGTTTAGCCGCTAAACTAAAAATGACATGGAAAAGATCATCATCTTCTCTATTTTAATTAATTAAATACTTTTTTTTGATGTAATTTGTCTGTTTTTTAATATACGTTACATTATAATAAATAAATAGATATTATCATTTTTGTAGTTTTTTCTGAAGAGATTTTTTATTATTATTATTTTTACGAGCAAAAAAAAAATTGAATTAATTTGGTAAAGATAGATGAAAAAAATACATTACATAAGGCTTATTGTTGGAAGATAGACAGATAGAGTTGGACAATTTTTTGAAAAATAATTTACAGATTTCAAATTTGTAAGTCATTTTTTTTAATACAAAGGAAAATTATTTTTACGGTTGATCATATTATTGGTGACAGGCCAAACACTAGAAAAATCAGAAAAAAAATATTTTTTGAAAAATGTTTTACTTGAACTAGTCGGAGCCTAAATTTGGGCTGTCAAAACCCCAGATATAATAATACCATATGTGTAGATAAATTGTAGTACTTCGTTTAATTTAAAATTATTTTAAAACTAAATGATAAGATTTATTTAAAGTTTATAAAATAATAAATATAATTAATAATACTTTTTATTGACTTTTAAAAGAGAGAGAAAAACAATAAGGGTAAAAAATTAAAGTTTTGTGTCCAACTCTCTTGTTATTAAGTTTTTAAATGAATAAAAAAGAGAATAAATGGTCAAAAAAAATTAACTCTAATTTACATTTACTTCATCTAAATATTTTTATTTTAAATTTTCTTCAGTTGGCCTCGTGATCTACAATTGTTTTACAAAATCTTTTTATTTGTTTGACTTGTAACAAAATGCAATGTACATGTCACGTATACATGTCAGCATAGCATGGCATGGCAAAAATACTTAAAAAGTTTACAATTAAAATAAGTTAGGTTCTAAATCAAAGCAATCCCTATGTATGTTAACCTGACCCAAATGGGTCCTTTCGTTCATCCTCCTAGCTTGTAGTCTGAAGTGAATATATATATCATTGTTAAAATCTCCTTTGTGCTTTCTAGCTTGCCTGTCGAGGTTTGAATCTTAACCTCAAATATGATTCACAAAACAAAGATTCAGTCAGTTTGATTCCTCTCTCTCTCTCTCTCTCTCTCTATATATATATATATATATATATATATATATATATATATATAGAAAACTGATATTTTTATTTTCACACGAGTCTCTTTCACATAAATATGAGACTTATTCACTATTCATGTGAGAGATCATGTAAATATATATATATATATATATATATATATATATATATATATATATATATGTTTATATGTAATCTGAAAAAGTTTTACTAGTTGAAGTTTCAAATTAAGTTTAACAAATTGGAAATGAAATTAATTTCTATGAAATGGGTTAAACGAATCAATTGATTATTGTGAACGATTAGGCTTTTAGAGATGATTGATGGGTTTGACTTTTTTTTTTGAATCTGAAATATAGTGGAGTTTTAAATTGTGTTAGATGTTGTGGTGTAAAAATTTGAGTCGTTAATGGTGGTGATTATAGCCCATGGTTATGGATATTAGCGGTGGTGGGTATGGATGATGGTGGAGTTGTTGATGCTTCTAATGATTTTTTTCCCCTAAAAGAAAATTAAGATAAAGGCCAAAAATGTTATAATTTTTTTAATTTTAATGCACATCATCGTCACCGCCACATCATATTTTAATGTGTTTGATATAGATAATCCGTTAAATGTTAACAATCTTAAAAGTTTTTTATAAAAATATTGTAGTTCAATTAGTTAGCTGGAACTGAAAAAAATACATGATACAAAAGTAAATGGGAAAAAGAGATTTAACCCAAAAACATGATCATTATTCTTGTTAAAATTTTGGACGAATTTAGACAAATTATTAGATAACATAAGTAAATCTTTATTTTTTATTAAATTAATGACAATATGAAATTTAAAACATCGAAATTATTATTTTTCTTTTTTATTAAAATTTATGTTTTCCATTTCTTTTATTAGTTAAAAACTCAAAGCCATAGTACTGTTAATGAGATTATTTTAAATTACTAATTTACTTTTTATATTAGTATTATTTTTAAATTACTAATGTAATTGGGGAAAAATTCATCCATTTTTTTTGTTCATTAAGAAATTCAAATATAAACTTAAAATTATCGCTTTATCTCTTTTTTTTTCGTCCAATTTAAATTACAGAAACAAATTAAGAAATGAAATACTAACACAAATATCATAATATTATGTCATTATAATTAACATTATAATATGTTAGTAATTACAAGTAGTAATTATTTGGTTCAAATAAAAAATTCATAAATAATACTTCTCTTATTTTAAATTATAAGATTAATATTAATTTTTTAAAAGTTAATTTGAGATATTTAATCACTAGTATTTTTTAAATAATTTTTTATATTTATAATTGTCTTAACATAAGTTACACAAAATTTATGTTAATTTTAAATTTAAAAATTTAAAAATTAATTTTTAAATTTAAAAATTAATTTTTAAAAATCAATATTAATTTTATAATTCATAATTCGGAAAGGAAGGAGTGATAATAATAATAATTTGACAATACAAGTGGAGAGAAAATATAATATAAAGAGTGGGGTGGGGTGGAGTGGGGTGGGGTGGGGTGCGGGTTTCCAATACAAGTAGAGAGATGATTAAAGCAGTGCAGAGCCAGTTGTCGTAGAAGGTACACGTGTAACATTCCATTCAGTCAACGTGGAGAAAATTGTCCAGCTTCACCAACAATCACATTACTGTCGCCCCTCTCCTCCATTGATTCAGGTGAAGCAAACCACACCTACCAAATTGATGCAAAACGCGGACACTGCTACTATATATATATATATGTATGTATGTATCTGTTTCTAGATATGATCTACTGAGTAGTAATAGTAGTAGTGGTGGCAGCTGGGGGTCCTGGTGGCAGCTGCATAGGCGGCGGTGCAGGGTTTGGTGGTCATTGATCTCCGCCGCGGCATCACAACACACATAGAAGAAAGCGTCCATCTTTTTTAGTAAGTTGAATAGTTTTCAAACTATTTATTCTCCTCCTTTCCCTGTTATTCCGTGGCTTCTTTTGCTTATCTCTGCTCTTTTTCCTCCTATTCATAGTGGAGACGCACAATATTATTAGTGTTATTGGTCAGATAACAAACACTGGATATGTGTGTGTGTGTGTGTGTGTGTTCACATATATAATTTAATTGTATGCATGGATACAACTTTCACATTAAAATCTGGATCAAGCTGTAAGAGTTGCTCTGAAACATTCAACAACATACATGTATGTGTTATATACTTGTATACTCCTGTCTTGTTCTTACATTTCTACATATTACAATATGTTAGTTAAATACCCTCATATAACTACAAGTGACTCGTGGAAACAAGGCTGTAAATCGAACCATAAGGTTCGGCCTCGACTCGGATTCATTATTAATATGATCCAAATTTAACCACAAAAAATAACTCGAATAAAAATATGACTAAAATTTGAGCAACATTATACTCAACTACTTTAGGATTCTAACTACACAAATTCTCGGTCATAATTCGATATACATATTCAAATAGATACTCAGCTTATAATATATACACAATTAAATAAATGTAGAACAATTAGTTATTATTTATTTTAATTGTAGTTTTATATTTGTAAAGTGTGATTATAATTATATTTTTTCATTTCTAAGTAAAATATTAAGTTTAATTGGTAATTATATGTATTATAAAGCTATTTACTATGTGGAGTCTCGAATTCGAAGCTTGAGAGTAGTTTGAATATAATTCGGCCCGACTCGGATCGAATTCAAATAATGAATATTTTAGCCGAGTCAAATCTAAGTAGTTTTTTTAATATCATTCGAATACGAGTCGAATTCGAGTAAGAAATTAACCTTACAAGTCAAATTCGATTACCTCTCTGTTCGATTTAGTTAGACTTTTACACCCCTACATGGAAACAAATGTAATGTATAGGGTTTAAAAATATTCAAGACCATATGTTATATAGATTTTCTTTTAACAAACATATTTACAAGTTAACATCGCTTAAAATATTCTAGACCATATGTTACATAGATTTTCTTTTAACAAACATATTTACAAGTTAACATCGCAACAAAAATATTTACAAAACACATTGTCGTATAGAGTAGTTCGTCAAGTTCATGAAGTCCTCTCGTTTAGCCTAGCTGCTGCAGCAACAGAGTCGGCCACTCCTCCAGGATGGGTTGTCAAGCTAGGGTTGTTCCTCAGCTCGGCAATTATCACCCTCTCTGCATCCTGCCGTGTCACTGCCTTGTCTGCCGACAGCTTCATTGTTGCATTCATCAGAACTGCAGCAAGTTTAACTTTGTCTGCATCCCGAGTCATCCCCATATTATGGGTGGCTGCAGACTGAGCTGTAGCCGCAAGGCCTCCCGGAATTATTGCATTGGTCCCGGTGGCTCTTACCTCTGCTGCTTGAATTGCAGCGGCATCACTAAGATCTACAGGCTTGTATCCGGCAGTCTGAGCAGTAGCTTCAAGTGCTTCTCCTATGGTCATTGAAGCTTGCTGAACCTCTATTCCTAATTCTTCCATGTCCGCTAACGGTTTACATGGCACATATTGCTCTACAACCTGTCCACCAACTGATTCGGTGATGATAAGCCCACTGGAAAGATGAGTCTCAGTAAGGGAGAGGCCTTGGTTGCTGGCAACGTCAGAAACCTGGTCATTAGCAACAACAAGACAGGCTCTCTCGTTATTCGTAGTGGCGGCGGACTGCACGACTGCGGCAGGACCACCTTTCTGGGTCTGTCCAAGCAACATGTTTTCAGCAGTCTGCATCATAGCCGCATCACGGGGAACGTCGCTGTATTTAATGGGCTCCTGATCTGCCTGTAGACGCCGTATATGTTATAAAGATACAAATTCTGTTAGCAGGTATCTTATGTACGAATCAACAATCCAAATAAGAAGTATGGTGGACCTTCTAAGCACTTCAAGTATGCAGGAACGTGAAATTAGTAGGTCTGCTTCAAGCTTATATAATACTGTTTCCCAACACATCACATTCTGTACAAATGGACCTAAAGTTAACTAGTCCCCTGACTGTTTATCAACGACTCACAAGTTATACCCATCATATTTAATCCCAACTAAGAGTTTCTAACCTTAGAGGTGTACTTATCAGTAAATTGGAAGGATAAGTCCTCGCCTTTAGTCCTCAAATAGCCTCATAGCAAAGCCATAATCCTAAAGAGAACCCATTACATATGTTTTATATATATAGATTGCCCTGTGAAAGAAGGTATTTGGAGTTTTACAGTAGAAGCATTGTGTTGTATTCTCTAGACTCACCTTTACCATAGATTGTAGAATTTTTACCATGTACTCGGTTTTAAAATCTTTTGATATTGACACTAACTGTCATTAACTTGCTCCTAATGACGCGGTATAAATCCTTCAAAATCCAATTATTGCTCATAACAACAGATGGTGGATGTAGAAAATAATCCACTCGGCAGAGCTTGGTTTCTGTAATAAATTTGGCTACAATGCTGATCAGGCCAAAAAAGAAAAGAAAAGAAAAAATCTAGCTCTATTGAAGGATCATATTATCCAAAGTATTCTCAACCTAGCACCACATTCTTCAATATGCTTTAATCCTTATGCTCCACAGAAAACAGAGAGACAAATTTCACCAGCCAGAGCTTTGAGCTTTCCCCATCTTATTCTTCAATCCAATAAATGTAATAACCAAAGGCATATCTCCAATAAAAAAAAATGGTTTCTCCACTTTATAATAGCATATTTCATGAGAACTATTCTAATATAAAGATTTGTCACATACCATCAGACACCTAACCTTATATCCTTTCCTATTGCCAATATCAATATCAATATCAATACCTCTCTATTTAAATCTGCTAGTTGCCTAAGCAATCTACCGAATATAAACTTCCCTATTGCCAATATCAATATCAATACGTCTCAACCTGTGCTAGTTGCCTAATAAGCCTATAGGGTCTACCGAATATAAACTTCCAGCTGAAGCCACAAAACATTTTAACCTTGGTCTTTTGTATAACAACAGGAGTCAAAATACTTTCAACCTTGTCCTCTTGCATTAATATTTTAAAGACTGTTAACAGAGAACAAGTTTCTAAATCTCTGCAGTAAAAATTGAGCATCAACTAATTTCTTAATATCTACAAATTTTTTTATTATTGTTCATGAGAGTAGAAGGTAGCAGTTCCAGAAACACGCTGTCAGAACAGAGTAATATGAAACCAGAAGCCAAGATTGAAATGTGAATGCAGAGCAAGGAAGGAAAAGTAGAGGCTCCTAAGCATTAGAACAAACCCAACTCTGCCACAACACAAATAACGAGAAGCAAAGCAGCCACATAATATGACAGTTGGTGAAAGATCTAATCTGACAAAATGCACATTATGCACAAATCCTTATTAAAAAGATGAAACATATCCTGATCTAGTATTTTTCCCAAAGTCATTCACATCGTTGAGAGATTGTAGTGCAATATACTATGATACATACAATCTCAATGTGTTAGGTATTATGAGATATTACCTGAAGTTAATCATGTCCAAATATTAGCAACATCAGAAACCATTTTAAGATCAAATAAAGGAGGTGAAGAGGCTTTTTCTGCAGTCACTTATGTGTCCCATTACGTTAATAGATCCTTTTTAATAGCTTCAAGAAGTAAACGGGTCTAAGGAAGTTTACCAACAAATTTCAGCATCGTTAGTTAGAGATTTCAAATGTAGATATGATACAGCGAACCTACCATAATAGGGTTAAATAGGGTGTCAGCCATATTTCGTAATTATTCGTAGAAATCGGATAACTAGGACAGACAATATCATAGAACAATGTCTGAGTTGTAGCATGTAATTCAAGTAAGCCAGTTTAATGAATCTCTAGAGTTTGAGCAAGGATTTTGTAGGAGTTGTATCTTGATTATCCAAAATCTCGAGAAGTAATTCTCAAGGTTTAGAAATTCAAACCACTAAAAGCTCACAATATAATCATTTAGGCATTCAAACTATTCTATAATACAAAGGTTGTGCCACAACAGGAAAACATTGAACATTTCTACACGTATAAATAGTCGGTTACTATTTCCTAGTTGGTTGCGCAAGTGCTAAATATGTCTTTTGTCATCGTTATCGCCCATTATCCTCGAACTGAATAGCATCCTGATATCTAGTTGAATCTTCTGTAAAGACATCATCTCTTCTATCATCGCTATCGCCCATTATCCTCAAACTAAATAACATACTGATAGCTAGTTGGATCTTCTTCTATAAAGAATCCATCTCTTTTGTCATCGTTATCGCCCATTATATTCGGACTGAATAGCATCCTGATAGCTGGATCTTTTTTTGCCGGCAATCAAGACAGAGGCAACCATGTCCCATATCTCTATACTGGTTTGCTGACTCGCTTTTTCCTATCTCTAACAAGATTATAAGACCTCTCTTGCGGATTTGAAGGATGATTATCTTCAGTCTCTTCATATTCTTTTGTCTTTTAGGAAGCTCCACCTCAACTGGGTGTTTCTGCAACTCACTTGCTGCAAATTCTCTCATTTTCGGACTTGTTCAGCATGTGTTTCTTATTGAACACCACATCTCTGCTTACAACCTTCTTTTTGGATACTGAATCTCATAACCTGTATCTCTTGACTCCATTTTCATATCCAAGGAAAATACATTCCTTTTGATTATGTTTGGACTGTCGCTCCTCGACCAGCAGATGGACATAAGTTGGACAACCAAATATTTTCATCACAGAAAAATCAACTGGTTTTTCAATCCATACCTCTTCGGGGATTTTGTAAGCAATTACAACTGAAGAAGATCGATTTATTAGATAGCAGGCTGTGTTGAGTGTCTCAACCAAGAAACTCTTGGGCAAACCTGTATTCAACCTCATACATCTGGCGCATTCCAATACAGTTATGTTCATCCTCTCAGTAATCTCATTTTGCATTGGAGTTCTTTTAACTGAGAAGTATCTGGTAATACCTTCATCCTGACATATCCTTGTATTTCATGCCATTATTTGATCTAAAATACTTCAACTTCTTTCAGATTTAGATTTCTACTTTAATTTTTCACTACTTAAAGATTTTGAAAACCTCAGACTTATTCTTCATAAAATACACTCGCACTTTTCTGGAGTAGTCATCTATGAAGCTGACAAAATAATGGGCTCCACCCATTCAGGTATTCTTGATTAGGTCCCAAACATCTGAATGCACATAATCAAGTACATTTTTACTCGTATATGCTCATGTCTTGAAGTTGACTCTCCGTTGTTTGTCGTACACGCAAAACTTATAAAATTCCAAAGCAACTGCCTTTTCTGAAGTTCTTTCATTCCATTTTCACTCAAATGACCAATACGCATGTGTTATCCTGCACATAAATTGTTGTTCCACCAACAACTGTGTCCCCTATCAACTTGTAGAGGGTGCCCTTTTCTGACCCTTCATAATTATCATCGAACCCTTCGTAATTTTCATAACACTATCTCTGACTGAGATATTACAGCCTATAAAGTTGAGTACTCCAACCGATAGAAAGCTCTTCTTCAATTATGTAATATACCTTGCATCACCCAATGTTCTGATAACTCCGTCAAATATTTTAACTTTGATGGTGTTTATCCCAGTAACTTTGCAGACTGCATTGTTACTCAATAAACTGTACCACCATTGCAGAATGTAAATGTATCAAAACAATCCATGTGTAAAAAGAACAATCGGAATTCATATACCAGTCTGTAAGGCTGCTACTGTCTTTAACAGTACGAGATCACTATATGAAGATTCATTTTCTGTCACTGTGTATAGCTCCCCGTCGCTGCAGACTTCCGCTTGCTCATCAACATTTAGCAGAATTTTCAACTTGCATACCTTTCTTCTTGCTCTCTTTCTTCAACAATGGACACTAATTTTTGTAGTAACCCTTCTCGTGGGCTCGTGGCAATGATAACACTCGACCTGAGATTTATCTTTCTTGCCTGGTCTCGACTGAGACCTTCTTTCTTCCAATTAGGACCGCTATCACGCCCATCTGAAAAATATAAGAAGATTGTCTCCATAATGTCTGAAAATAGTGCCCCTGAACTTATCCTGTTCAAGGACTGCTGACATTACATCGTCAAATGCATGTTTTTCCTTCCTTACAAAGAGAGTAGTCTGAAGAGTTAAATATGAATCTAGTAGAGAGACAAGAAGCAATAAAACTTTATCTTCTTTGTCCAGCTTCACATCTATATTGGTCTATAGGGTCACCAATCTATTAAACTCATTAATATAATTGGACAAATCTGACCCTTCTTCCATCCGAAGCCGGTACAATTCCTTCTTCAAATATAATAGATTTGACAGAGACTTCGACTTGTAAACTTTCTCAAGTTTCTTCCACAAGTCCTTCGAAGAGATTTCTGTAAAAAACTTATATTTGACATGTGGCGCCAAACTCAATCTGATTGTTGCTATGACCTTTGCTTCAACATCGGTCCATTTTTCATCTATCATAGTTGTTGGTGTCTTCTCATTCCCTTTTAGTGTCGTTTCCAATCCCTGTTAAATCAATAAATCTTTGACCGTGCTCTGTCAAATATTGAAATTTGACTTTCTGTCAAATGGTTCAACGTCATACCTCATACTCGTGCTTGTCATCTTCATATTTTTGACTGGTGAGATTTCTCTTTAAACGGATCGTATCAGTTGGCCAGGTAAGTGTAAGTCGGGTGAGAGTCTTCGTACTTTTGCAACGGTGACTAAATAAACAATCACATTTCTTAAAGGCACTGCCTTTTGAATCACTTTTCTAGACACCAACGGCGTGAACCAAAAGTTTTGATACCAATTGTTGAGAAATCAAGCTCACACAAATACATTAAGATAAACACATACACACTACTGTATAAGATATAAAATAATGACACAAGAATTTTTACGTGAAAATTCCAACTGAGAAAACCACTGGGAAAGATCTTAGAAATAACTATAAAAATAATATGGAGAATGCAAACGTTCAACTAAAAAATAAACTCACTGTTCATTTTCTCTCTACACCCTGACTCTTGCTAGTGCTCTTACCGATTAGCACACCATGTTTGACAAGGTTGATCACTTTGTGGGTCATATGGGAGAAAAGAAAATAACAAGGTTGATCACTTTGTTGGTCACATGGGAGAAAACAAGTCAATTTGCAACGGGATAAAAGAATAAGGAGAACGCATTGAAAGCTCAACTCCAATTATCATTCAAAAACTTGGAGGAAACTCCTCTCATTACAACTATTTAAAGAGAACAATTGTTGAAAAGCTTTTAACCTACGCTACTTTTCTTATTCTAACTAATTACCCATGTGCACACATGCTCACTCAAAAAGTACTATTTACCAGGATCTACTAATTATTCCCATTGTGCCAAGTTTAATCCTGACCTGACAATGGCAGACATTGCTTCTATCATTACCTATGTCTGTAAATCATAAGAACAAAGTAAGCGCCACAAATAAAATTGCTTCTCCGCAATCCCTGTCTAGCTGTCCCACATTTAAATTTATTAGACAGTTAAGAAATTTCCCTCAACCAGTTTCGCTCATCCACACCTCTCTGCTTTTAGTCATTCCAGTCAAAGCTCATGTTTAGTTCTTGCTCTGGGAAGTAGCATTTTAAACATTAAAATTTGTTTTCAAAAGTAACATTTACAAATATTACATCTAAATCCTGAAACAGGATTATAAAAAGAAAATTATGAGCCCATCAACAATAATTTAACAAACGTCTAAAGAACAATCATCTTTATTAAACGCACCTGTCGAATCAATCACCTGCCGTTGTTAGTAAGTTTAGTTTGTCTTCATTTTTTTAATGGGCAGTCTAATTAGAATATCAAGATTTGTCAGATTTATCACGGAAAATATGTTTCAACATAAGGTCTTTTTTCTTTCAATTGATGAAATACAGTTTCCCACTTTCTTAAAGGTTAATTAAGAAGTAGGCCAGTTAAAGTTGGAGGGTGGTTATTGCTGGAGTGTCCTGTTTCCTAAGTGCATTCATATTTCAGAGCTCCTTACCAGAACATATCTACTTTCCTTTATCTAGTAACATCAGCAACCGGACTTGTGGTTGTATGATTGTACCAAGTATCAACTATAAGTTCAAATTTTAAAGCAATAACATTCACATATTTCATGAGAAGAGTCATTGGTTCCTGACTACTTGTTTCACATGTCTGACTTGTCAAAGCTGACCTTTTCAATTCTTGTCTGTTGTAATAGAGCATCGAGTTGGTGCTCTATTCGAGTAAGCTCTTCCATATTTAGCTGTTTGACCTTTAGCCCTTCAAGCTGCCTGGAAAATGTAAAACGCTTAATAAGCACCGTGTCTTGAAGAATTATATACATTTCACGATTAGGCAGAGTCTGTTGTTACCTCTGGACCATTTCCAGATGATCACTAATAGTCCACATATCCCGATATTCTACCCCAAGCCCGAGCTGAAATTATTCGAGGACAAAAAGATAAAGAGTTCAGTAGTAAGATACTTGAATCTTTAAGAACCATACAAAGGTAACAGTAGAGAATATTGTATCCAAGTAATTAGCAACGTAAAATATATCCTTTTTTTTCAGAAAAAGATAAAATTTATCTACAACAAAGAAATACGTGTAGCAAATTCAAAAGTTTTGGACGAGGCCACAAAGAATTACATAACAATTAATAAGAGAAAAGCCTATGTGCATATTCAATCTCAGCATGAACCAACTCTAATTTAAGGACAGAATGCCATCCTTTTGCAGAGTTTTAGAACATATTATAGATCACACTCCTGCAGCAACAAAACCCCTTTCAAAAAAATCAGCATCAACATTATTAAACGCCAACAACAGCAGAACATGCAATGTGATTCCAAACTCCATTGCCAAACTTGCTTCCACTCTTATATCCATATATGTGATTGTCACATAATCCTAGCAATTGGATTCGAGACTTTAAGAAAATAGCCCATTCCCAACCCCAATCCCAATCCCAGAGCTGCATCAGCAGACAATATAAAATTATAACCACCAATCCCAAATCTGTATCAATATTGGGCTGCAATTCATTCAATCCTACACTTTACCCTTCTCTCTAAATCCTTCCTAGATTCTTCTCTTTACCCTTCTCTCTAAATCCTCCCCATATTCTGCACACCTTACAAGCATGTATAGAAACACACTCCTCAATCATAATATAACAAGTACTGAAGCGAGCAACAAAAATCGCAATTTGCTCTCTTTCCTCCTTTTATTTCTCTCTTTTTCTTCTCTATATTTCAAATTCCACAACAATATTATTTCGAATTCTTATTTTTCAAACCAGAATTCCTGTGAACTGATAACACCTTATAATTCAGGATAACCCCCTCTACAGCCTTATGCTTCCAATCCCCCATCAACAATATTTAAACAGTCTCAGGTTGACAATTAATCTCTCTAAAAAAACACAATCACCTCTTCCTAAAAACTGAAACAAAACTCCTATTCCTCTTCTTGCTAAATAATGCTTTCCAATTTTTTCCATGTGAATTATTCTTGCTTCGAATTGTCCTTTATTAGACCTAACTCCCTGCCTAAGGCAAGTGTTCTTGTCAATATTTCATTTCGTCCAGCTACGTCACCTGTTGACAAAGATCCATTTGCAACTTTTGTTGTCCTGCCTTTCCTCTTTATTGGCTTATAGATTGAACCTGTAACTTTTTATTCTTGGTTCTATCTAGTTCTGCACATTTGTTCTTTTTTCTCATGAAGTATATTCAGACAAATCCTCTTAACTGTGAGTTACACTTTGACGAATGATAATTATTAAAAGAAAATGACAAGAAAGTAAGATCGTAGTTTTTGAAACTTCATGCTGAATCAGAATGCATCTAAAAAATAATATATTAGGAAGATTGCAAAACCTTTGCCCCATGAGGATCGTGTGCACTTTTGCTGTCAGCTTCTGCAGCTCTTCTCTGCTCCTCAAAGCGCTCAGAGATCTTCCTCAAACTGTTTCATGTGGAAAAAAGGCAAGTGATAATTTTGAGAAACTGAAAAACAAAATAGCTTAGTGTAACTGTTCATCATCATTGATTTACGAATCAATAACTATAAATAGAACTGAACATGTATGTATGAGTCTGGAATAATGCAGCTTGCTCAAGTTTGGGATAATGCAGTATAAGTATATGCAGCGGTGCTGAAAATTGCTGAATTTTGAAGAGCTTCAGAGGGCTTACTTTGGCAAGCCTGCTAATAATTAAAAAGCAAAAACTGAGGCTATTAGTTGGGCTAGACAGAAGTACATTCTAATGGGAACTGCCATAAGCCCATAACCACTTCCCAACTAGGTTCTTAGAGATCAGGTTGCCAAGACCTAATCCCCCTTACTCCCTCAGCCAAGTTCTCCCTACTGACCACATAGTTCTTCCAATCACCCTCCACCTTACAAACCAAAGAAAACGACACATGATATGTTGTAGGGAGCCTCCCGATGCTCATTATGAATTTTTTTAATGTAGTCCGTCGATATTCAGAGTTGGATATTTTTCATTTCCTATGCTTAGAGAGATGTACCAAGAAGCTCAAATATCTTGATAATGTACTTCACTAGCAAGTAAATTTAACCTTTGTTTGATTGATAATATAATTAAGGTTCATTTCTTCTTCTTATTCTATATGTGGATTTATTTCATATGACGAGTTTTTCTAATTATTTCGATTCTGGGTTCTCATCGGTGACAAGTTGCTCTTATATCTACTGCTAGACATTGGGTAGAATGACATAGCTTAAATTCTATTTGTTGTATCCCCTTCATTTTTGGTCATCACCTATTCACCTTCCAACAATATAACATATTGGACACACGCTCAACAATTAGATCCAAAAGGTATTTATGGCTTACAATGTTTACCTCAAGGAACTTGAATATATGTCATAAGAAGTGCACTCATCCAATGAGTGACTTTTCATTTTAGTTTCGCTAAATTACAATTTTGGCCAAATTGACTAAAGCCTTGAGACACTTTAAAAAAAATCAGCAAAATAGACAAAATGAGGAAATATTCATAAAGCCTCTAATCCCTTCTGACAAGGACAAGATTATTTTATAAGAAACCAGAAGAATATGTACTAGTCTCTCTTAATAAGTATTAGGATCATAGGCAGTAACGTTGTGTGTATAATTCACGCACACGGATTGTTTGTATAATTCGTGTTTACTTAATTTTAAGAATAAATATTTTAGTGTAGAGGAAAAATAAAACATTCTTAAATTTAGAGGGTAAAATATGAAAAATTTTAAACAAAGGGGCTGGATTTGGGGGAGATGTTTTGTGAAGCCCGCTGTCTTGCCAAAGTAGGTGGGGCCTCACGCTTTACATATACTAGCACCGGTGGCACATGTCGTGTAAATTATGTAAGGTAAAATTAAAACTTTATAAAATTTGAAGGAATAAATAGAAAGATAGAAAAAAAAAATTAAAAGGACAAAATAGTAATATATCAAAAGTTGTAAGGGCAAAAGCAGAAGAAAAAACGTGACGCAAAATCACCAAACCTCCGCTGGGGGCTTTATAATATAGATATACTAAATATATCAACTATAAGAGAGAGAAAAGGAGAACCACAAGTAGACATAAGATAATTTTAACGTAAGCCCTTGAATGCCTAAAACCATGATATAGGTTCAATAGTGACAATGACGATGCAAGACTTTGAATACCTAAAACCATGATTTAGGTACAATATTGACAAATGACAATGATATGTAATAAAAAGAAGCCCCAAAACGACTGAAACCGTGATTTAGGTTAAATATTGATAATGACATAAAAGAAAGAAGACCAAATCCTATTAAGGAAAATCCTAAAAGGACCTAATCGTAATCTTCCTCGGAGTTTAGCCTGAGAATGATCATTTGGCAACCCTTTGAAACTACCACCTTAATCCTCATTAGCATACAAAGCTGCATAAAATCTACGAGGCAAGACAGTCACTGTGTTTGATGTAGAAGGTGATAAGGCCGCTGACCCTAATGTAGAAGGTGTATCAATTTCTCTTTTATCATCTTAGTGCCTAAATGACACCGCTCTTTCTAAGTGAGGATTTTCATCCCATTAGTTTGGTGACTAGTGTTTGTACAATACTCCTAATCCTTGAGCATAAATTTTATGCACAACAAGTTTGGTTAAAGACCTATGACGATCTCTAGCCAACTGATCTCGTTGATCATATAAAGGAATCATTGATTTAAGAACGAGTACCAAGACAGTCGTAGATTTGAGTTTGCGTGTAAGCCCTAGTTACTCACTTTCCTCCCTTTCTTTACTTAGAAGTCTTTAAACGGAAATCATTAGACCATAGACCTTTGTACCGAGCACAGTTGCCTGGTTGCCCCTCTTGTTCTGGTTTTTGAGCTCTTTCTAAAAGATGTTCTATCCCAGCTTCTAAGGTTTGTGTTGGAACTTGTGGGTCATATGGTGTGTATAAGAGGTACTGAGAAGTTTCTGAAAAAGGTAAGTGTCGAGCGAAGCGGAGCGGAGTAGAGTGAGGGAAGCGAAGCGATCGAACGGATATATAATCTCTATTGTAAAAACCCTAGGTACTCAGATAATAATAAAAACGCCTCTCTCCGCTCCCGTGGACGTACCAAATTTGGGGAACCACGTAAATTCCTGTATTAATTATTTACTATCGTGTGCGCGTGTATGATACAATTCTAACAGTTTGGATTGATTTTGGATCCTGAATTTTTTTAGGCCCGGGGGAGGAAGGGATGTACGATTTCCCCCCACTACCCTTGTAATAGTTAGCCCATTTGAAAGCCTTGCAAGACTTTTAAGGTTTAAGGATAAGCGAATTGAGTTTTTTACTAGGTTATGTTGATATCTTAGGTAGGGAAAAGATGCTCTAATATAGGGTAGGGTTGCACTGTAAAATTTAGGTGCTTTGTCCCTGTAACTCTCCACCCCTCAATTCAAAACCCTCCTTTTGTTTAGCTGCGCAATGCATCTGCTTTTGTAGTTAAGATTCTGGTGAGTTTTTTTAATTTTGATACGACAATCATCGAAGAATCAACTGGAGTATACATCTGGGTGGGTTGATTTATTCCTTCATGATCGTTTCTCTCTTCCTCAAATCGATGTTCAAGTGGACAACACTGGTTGACATAAGATGATGTCCTCTATGGACAGTAGCCTGCCCAATCTAGGCAGTTGGAAGAACACCCTCTAATCTATATGACCACCATGTCTTGCAAATAAGGCATATCTTGTCTAGGCAAAATTTTTGAAATGATACCCTTATTTCCATGTCTTCCAGCTACTTTATCGCCTACCTTAATTTCACGTTTCAGTCTTGTTGCAAGCAAGGACCATCGATGGCGGGGGAGAAAATAGATGGGATAAGTACATACATTATATTAAATGTGAAAATACAATAAAAAAATCAGGCAAAAATAGAGCAGCTTGTGATTTTGTCTTCTTAAACCTAAATTCCTACCTCTTTAAAACGACACATTGTATCCTCTTTTTTAAACTCCTCTCTAAAATAGCAAGTTGCTTAGAACGAGATGGCATGTCAAAGTACTCTTAACAAGTCAAAAGTTGCTTGCCATCTACTTCTCTTAGTTGATTCAAAAGAAGCACTTATCTCCTAATTCGTTAAAGCTTGACGGTTGTGTGGCCCGCATTCAGCTAGAAGTAGAAAATAAATCTTAGCATGACCGATAACGTATTCTTCTTATCTACTTCCACTCAACTACCTACCTAATCTTCTAAAAAGAAGATCTGGTAGATAGTAGATACATAAGGCGCTTTTTAACCCTAACCATTCCTAGTCTTCTTTTGCTTGAGTATCAATCGACTCGAAATCATTCCCTAAATCATCCTTGTGCTTTAACAAGGTAGAATCAGGATTTGAAGACGTATAACTAGCCATTTCTTGGCCAAATTAATGTTTCAAAAAAGCTCTAGGCGAACACCTGCCTAGCCGTGGAACGCCCTTTCACAATTGTGCCTAGTACTAAAACCACTTCATGAATCATCTGTAGTAAAAAAAATTGTAACACCTAAAGCGGCAGGCTAGGAAAGTTCCCTCCACCGCCTAGGTCCACCTAAGGCTTTTCAAAATATTGGCCAAAATTCATATTAATGTTAAAAGACTCTTTTAATTAGTCCATTTAATAACCTTGACACAAACATATGCACCATCATTAAAAGGTTAGAATCATTAGCAACTTTTAAAACCTCAGTCATATCATAGCTAAAGATAAATTACAACAATGTCTTGTTAGTACATGTTACCAGTAAAACTAATGGCAACTAGATTTTAGATTTGTTTGTTGAGCTCTGTAGTAAATGAAAATGATTAAATTTTCAATAATTGTATAAAGATTTTTGAATTTGGTATATAGCTTCTTGCTATGTCAAGATTCTAACCTTCATCTCTGTCTTTGCTTTTGAATGTCATTCAAATATTTTAAAATGCTTGGTTTCAAAATTTCTTTTTTTATTCGTAAGCCTCGTGGCATATTTAACTATCCCAACTACATTTAGTATTATAATAATATGACAATTTTAAGAAGCACTTTCTAACCGATAGTCACTTGGTCCACTAGTATGACTCATCTCTATTGATATAAGGTCAGGGTTTGATTCTTGTAGACAATAGGACTTGAAGAAGGTTTAACAATGACTAGAAAGCAGGAGTGCGAGAGATGAAAATTGAAAACAGCAAGTAATTCACTCCTCCACCTAGATCCCTCCCCTTACGTTAGGATAAATTGTTGTAATACATCAAAGCACTTTCTAAGAAAAAATTGTTTCTAAACCATGTAATCTATCCCAAAAGAATTGGGGTCATTATTTTATTTAATATTAGCATTTTTCCTAAACTTTGCTATTTACAGGAGTTTTATTCTCCGATATTTTTCCCTTCTCATACATTTAAAAAAATCATCACCTTATATGGATACCCATTACCATTTTCTCAGTTAATTTAGGTTTCTCCTCATGCCACATCATTATGAGTAGATCAAAAAATTAGAACTTGCAATTTATAAATAAAAAAAAAAACTTTACATACTCCCTCCATTCACATAAAGAGTCCAATTTTGATTTTTTGAAGTCAAATTGTGAAATACTATTCAAAATTAAGATGAATACTTCAAAATACATTGGTAATTATTTCAACCAAACAAATAGTACTCTTATTTGTAATTATAAATTATTTTTTATTGGCAAAATATACATCATTTACTTGAATACCAATAATTTTTAAATATAAAATTTCACAAATTAACTTCAAACAGTTGCCTATATTGCGAAATGGAGGGAGTAATAGACATGATGTCAATTTACTTCTAAGTTGAAGTGAGCTAACTTTATTGTGGAATGGAGGCAGTAGTAGACATGATGCCAATTTGTTTCCAAGTTGAAGTCTTAAATCCCTGATTTAACTTTTTTCCCGTCTTGTAGTCCTCCTTCATCCTTTATTCTGCCTAGAAATTAGTGCACACAAAGGTTTAAACTTGCATACATGATAAAGTAATTTTAGTTGTGAATACATGCATCAATATCAAGTTTTTAAGAAGTTAGTAATTCAAATCATTTTGTGGATCAAAATTTTTAGGCTCATTATTGATTGAATTACTTTGCAGTGTAGTAAAAATTCTAAATCCCAAGTATCCAACATAATTGACAACCAACTTTTACTTCTAATAATGATATTTAGAATAAGGGAATTTAAAAATAGTCAATCTGGGACACATGCAGTGTTTATTGTGCAGTTTCTTTAGAAAATAACACTAAATTTCTCTTTTTCAAGTGTTTAATACAGATAGTACTACCTAGTTTGTGCAACATTCTACAAAACTTAGGTAATTGCTAACACCTCACACAGGACATTGGGATAATAATTCAACATTTACTTTCAAAAGATGTCAAAAATTCTATTTTGGTTACACAAATATTCCATCAAGATTCATTTAAAATGATGAAAAGGAGAATAAGCAGAAGGGACAAAGAAAAAGTGGGGGAGAAAAGTGAGTGTGAAAGAAAGGGATACAAACATATATGAGGGAAAAGATAAACTGTTTGAAAGTACACGTTGTTGTCGTTTCGTGGGTCAGGGGTGAAAGAAGGGAACAGAGGAATAATGCTATTATGTTCAAACTCAGGCCCCATTCCATCAAATCAATTATTTCATTTTTCTCTCTCTCTCCCTCCCCCGACCCTCACCCCACGACCCCACATCTCTCTCTCTCTGAGGAAAAATATTACAAAAAATTTAGATTGGGCCCCTTGCTAAGAGTTTGATTCCTCTCTCTCTGTGAAAAAATATTACAAAAATTTAGATTGGGCCCCTTGCTAAGAGTTTTGATCCTCTCTCTGTGAAAAAATATTACAAAAGGTTTAGATTTGGCCCCTTTCAAAGAGTTTTGATCAACTGAACAAAGCAGCCTAGGAGTGCTTACATCCTTGTTATCTTGTTTAAGTTTGCAGCCTATTATGTATCTATAACTTGGAAATAATTAGGGCCTCCTTGATATAATATTTGACTCCAGTCATTTAGCTATGTAATAATTAACTTGGTGTCAGTAAATATGTTTTAGGACAAGGAGAAATAATATTTGATGGAAATGTTAGTTCCTACCTTGTGCTTATGTTATAATAGGTTCTAATAGTACAAACGTTTGAGGTTAATTACTTACTTCTGAGTATGTAATATAATTTATAGTAAAGACATCTCAGATAAGTTATCTTATGGCACTTTCAATATAAAATCATTAATCGTCAACTTAATAATCTGAATGTAAAGAGCATGTAAAAATATAGATTATATAAAATTTTGTTTGATTTGAGGTTATGTAGCAAT